>PVJL010004147.1:0-137888 GCA_004026885.1 Lyroderma lyra
AAAAAAGAAATAGAGATCTATGGGAACTATAGTTACTATTATTTTCTAGTATAATTTCAAAGAACTTCTGTTCACCAAACTGTGTTATGAAGACATGCCATTTGGAAAATGTCCAGCAAATTGTATGCATAGTACAATAGATGACCTCTTTGAAACATTTTTTATTCATAGCCTCCCTCCTAGTGACACCCGGGGGGAAGGTGAGGTCACACAGCTCAGCACAGCAGCCATCTGATCTCTATTGCCATTGTTCACTGAGAAAGGAATAACAATTGAACTGTGGTAATTGGCAAGAGGTACCAAAGCATATGTTTAAAAAAGCTTGGCTAGTTGATGCTCTTTGCCATAAGCAAGTAGTAACGTCATTGAAAGTGAGTAGTCCAGATTTTGAAGCTGATGAGAGTAGTGATGGAGTCCCTTGAGCACACAGAGGATCTCCTCTTTGGCAATGCATAGCAGAACACCAGGCTCAGTCTCAAAAATTGCTATTGCATTATTAGATGGATGAATGAATAAAGTTTGACGATCTTTAACAAAATGCTGCTTTTATCATGTGCTTTGCATAAGATAAGAGCTCAAGAAAGAGTCATTAATGAATTAATTAGTTAATTAATTGGGATCTAGTCAGGAGGTAGGTGACTTATAAGCCCCAGTGACTCAGGTATAATTGTAATTTTTCTTCAACATCTCAAAGCATTTCAAATCACTTTTACTTTTCCTAATGAATGATTTTGACATTTTTCCAAATATTTGCTAGCCAAAAACAGTCAGCACATTTTCTTCAATTTGGCCACAATTATAATGTGTTGAGAGAAAAGCAGGCTAATTTTTAAAATGAAGTATGAGAGCTCCCCTGTGGAGGATTAAATGGCCCCTAGAGTTCTTAACTCTCTGATTGGTATAAAAATTTTTGAAGTTGAACATAAAGACTTTTTTGTTTGTTTGTTTGTTTTATATTCAATCTACCTACTAGCCACAACAATTTCCTGCTTGTAAGCCTCTCAGAAAAAGTTTCCTATCTGAAATAAGCCAGCAGTATTTTGGCTTATTATCCTTCCTTTTCCCAAGCTTTAAGTTGTTTTAAAAATTGAAGCATCATGGTACAGACATTAGACATCTTTAAGACATGGTATTCCTTTAGCTAACATTAGAAATGATCATGAACCTTTCAAGTTATCTTCAAGCATCTATGGGAACGTGGACTATTAAATCTTAAAGTTCACATTCAACCCAAGTGTCATCTACCTGTCTCATCATTTCTTTTAAACTGATTAGAGGAACACAGCATAGAACTGTAAGAGAGGCCATCACATAGTTACTAACTCTCAAAGAACCTTCTTTTCTTTCCATCCCAATCACTGTTATTATTAAGCTATCTAGGTCTAATTGTTTTCCATATGATAGATAGAAGTATTTTCTAAAAGAACCTTTTGTGGTTAACAAAGACTGCTCAAACTATGGATTGGTTTCTGTTATTGGATTTTGATCTATGTGCACATTCTTGATTCAATTAGGTTTTTCCACCCTTATTAAGAAAGTCCTATCAGTTACTTGGCTAATATTATGACTAAAAATTTATTCATTATGTGTCATAAAGGCCACTCACATACATATTAAGAGTTAGCTAAAGCCCAGAGGATGCTATGTTTCTTCCACTACTGCAGAGTCTAGAACTACCGTGTCCAATATGGTAGCCACTAGCCAAATGTGGCTACTTAAATTTAATTTAAAATTTAATTAAAAATTTAGTTCCTCGATCATAGTGGCACTGTTTCAAGTACCCTGTATCTACATGTGGCTAGTGTATTGGACAGTACATATACAGAACATTGCCATCATTGCTGTGTCTTCTACTGGACAGCACTAATATAGGGTAACCAACAAGGGGATCCCAATGACAACAGACCTAATTGAAGTCTTCAGGGTAAGCCACGTGATTTTACATTCATTTCAGCTCAGTAAGTTGGAAGGAAATGTGTTTATCCCAGATGATATGTGGTCTTCCATAATCAATTACCTAATTTGAGTTTCAGGATTCTGAAATTTCATGTCACTATTATTTTCTCCTGCTCTACTCCCATTTCCTCAATTAACTCTTTGTTTCTCAAATATTTCTTTAAGAAATGGCGGCACACTGTCTGGCAAAGAGTAAAGAGAAAAAGGAAAAAGGATTAGAGGGCACACTCGTGTCTAAGCAATAACACCCTGGCGTTTTGGATTTAGAGGTTCTCACATTGTAAGAAGTTCTAAAGTTTCACTTTAGAAAAAAAGAAAAAAAAGGAGCCTTTAAAGAGTTGATTCCTGCTTTTTCTGGCAAACCTTAACTTCCTGGTTCAAAAAAAAGACGTGTACAAATGAGGCCCACAAGGTTTCTTTGACATCAAACCACTCTTACAGCACAATATTTTGATGCGTTAAATATAAATGAACCAGAAACATATGAATTAAATTACCCCCATGATAGTAAGAGGTTAGAAAAATAATAGGGTGAAAGGTGCCTGGGAAAATGCATTTGGGGGGCTTGCTGGGTCCTCAGTGTTTAAAACTCAGAATGTATTTTGGAGTTTATATTGCTGGAAGCCAAATATAAAGTCCAATCAGTCACCTCAGCTCTGTTTCATGTGCAAAGTTTCTGGGGGAAATTGGAAGTGATAATTAGGTTCCCCTTTTAGTTGGACTATAATTGAGGTTGAGAGAGGGCTCCTGACCACACCTGGCACACTGGTGACAAAAAGGGAGTATGAGTCGGGGGTGGTAGGTGGTGAAGAGGGGTACTACCTTCCTTGTACCAGGGAGCAGAGTCAGCTGATTCGGTGGCGTGGCCCTTAGGAGAAGCAACACTGCGTGAAAGGGAGACCTCTTTGTACTTGAATCCATCAAGAGTCTAATCTGCCTTTTGGGAGCCACTGAACGTTTTGAAGTAGAGAGAGAGACACATGGTCAGATCCCTCTGGCAACCCAATGGAGGGAGAATACAGAGGGGGAAAGACATGGGGGAAGGAGAATAAGTTGAGAGTGAGCAAGAGACAAGGAGGTCCAGAATTCGGAGGAAAATGTAAATATTTAGGAAAACAAGAATTGGTGGTCCACATGGTATGAAAGATGAAATGAGGTAATAAGGTAAAAATTGAGTAATTTGTTCAAAGTACATGTAACTTCACTTTTTTCACAACCAGCTCTTTTTAACTCCAAAGTTTCTGACCTAAGTAAACCAGGCAACCAAGGATATTTATTTATTTTCCATCACTGATAAGTATTTATTGAATACATACTATGTGTACGATATTATGTTAGGTGTTTGAAATAATGGTGCTGAACTTGGGGATAATGATTGCCTAGCAGGAAAATTACCTAAGTAGTATCTTATGATATTGCCCTACAAGATTATTCCTGGAGATAGAACCTTTGCTATTATACTTTCCTTGCCTTTGGATTTTGAAATAAGTCCTCCTTATATTATCAACAGAAGTGATGACCCTTCAGTCCATGGTTAGACCATATAGTTTGATAAGTTCCCACACAATAAATTCCTGTTTAAGATAAGGGCTGGAGGGATGAAAGGGAGAAATGTTAGGATCACCTCCCAGAACATATTGCAATGGCCCATATATCCACACAATGAAAAAGTGGTAGAACTGAGATTTAAACTGATGTCTATCGACCTTGCAAATCCATGATTTTTTCCAAGCCACTATTTGTAGAGTTCAGGGTAAGTAAACCTAATTAATCAAGTTAATTATCTCTCCTCTAAATTGTCTCTACCATTAAGTGCCACAGGGAGATGTGTTAGTGAGAAGATAATCTGTAGACCATGGAGTAAAGAAATTAAAATTTGTCATCATCCTTGAAAGACACAGACTTCTATATTCCACTATAGTATTTCTAACATAGGTTAAGCTTGACATGTAAAAGACATGATTATGTCAAAATACATGATATATTGGTTGAGAAATTCAGGATGATGTAGGGATATGTGTATTCTTGACTGAGATTTGAGAAAGATTATCACTTTCATGTGACTGTCAACTACCAATTGTTGAGTTCAATTATACTGAGTTCATGTTACCTATGTGCCTCCTGTGAGAAGAAAAACTATTTTTTTCTTTACAAAAAAACAAAAGGAATGGTAGTAAACATTAAAGATTTATTTACTTTAATGGAAGTTCATAATTGTTCTGTTTTCTAAGACTTTCAAAGTCCATCCACTGTTTCAGAAGAAAATGTATAAAACCTTTAAAATGGCATTGCTCATTATGGTTGGCTCATAAAATAGGGAGAAAATAGATCCTAGTAGTTAAGAGCAAACTCTGGAAATAGCCTGAATTTGACCTTGGGCTCTTCCAGTTCCCTGTGTGTGAACCTGGCCAAATCACATGATCTCATTGCATCTCACTTTTCTTATCTGTATAATGGGAAAAGCAATTACTACTGCATTAGGTTGTTTGAGGATTAAATTTGTTTTTATATTTAAGGTCTTAGAACAGTTCATGACATATAGTTAATATTCAATAAATCTCAGCTATTACTCTTTTTTTTAATTCATTTTTATTGTTAGACTTATTGGGGTGACATCTGTTAGCAAGGATTTCATAGGTTTCAGGCATACAATTCTACAGTGCATTGTCAACTTGTTGTGTAATAAGTTCACCACCCAGTGTGACTTCTCTTTCCATCACCTTATATTTTCAGCTATTACTCTTTCTTCATCTGTCATAACTCCAAGATGTTGTGCCTAGTACTCTGTGTCCAAGCCAAAACTGCTATTAATGAATGCTAGTCATTTATAGAAATCGTCATTTCTTTCTGACATATGTGAATTATTTTTAAACTCAGGAATAATATACTTATTTTAAAGAATAGTCTTTATTTGATTAAATCTTCATGTCTACAATAGTTTTCTTGTAATTTTTGAACTTTGCATCTTTTCTACATTTTTAATCTTTCATAATAAGTCCTTCTAATACTGCTCCTTACTCTACTATTAGTATTTCTTCCATCACAACCACTGTTGCTGCTACTGACTACCATTTCTTGGGATCGTACTATATTTTAGGCATTTTGCCAAGTGCTTTACACACACTATCTACTTCAAATATTTTAAAAACCTTGAAGAGGTAAGTACTATTCATTCATTTGATTCACATTTATTCAGAGCTTCTTTTGTGCATGTTAATATTCTAGGCAATGAGAATATTAGCGGTGAGCAAAACAAAGTTCTTGCCTTCATGGAGCCTCCAATCTAGTAACTTCTGTTGCCGCCATTTTGAAACGGTATCTGAGTCTTGCACTGTTCACCTGGTGGCAGATGTAGCAACCAGAGCCAAGGCACTTGGATTCTAAATCCAATGCAAAGCCACTGTTTCAAGGTGCCATTGAGACTTCTTGGTTTTCTTCTAGTTTTCTATTTCCTCTTTTTCTTTTCCCAATATTCTCCATTTCCTCTTTGTAGATCCCTGACATTTTGAGGAAGTTGATTCTTTCATAGCTCCAAGGATTGAGTATATGAATTAGTCTAAAGGAAACAATCCACTCCTTTAACTCCTCAAACTGTAGAGGTTGGGTCATGGTTGGGAATGTGAGCTAAGCTGGTCAAATCAGAGTGATTCTAGAATCTTTCCTTGGAATGCAGGGGGAAAAGTATCCTTCCTGTGAATAGCATGACGTGTGTACCTAAAGCCTGAAATGACTACAGCCATTTTTGCCTCTATGAGGAAACCTGGTATAAGAATAAAGTCAACCCATGGAGAAGGGGAAGGCTAAGAGAATTTTAGAGAAAAGACTGAAGTCCCAGTGATACTATGAGCCTCTGGTTCAAACTATGCTGGAAGCTGCCAAATTTCTAAACTTGTAAGACTCACAAGGCAATACATTTTTTTTTTTTATTTTAACGAGTTCATTTTGGTCATTACTGTTTTTACTGTTGTGTTTTGCTTTGTAACTAAAAGTATCTGAGACAATAGACAAAGGCAAGGTCAGTGCCAGTTCCACTCATTGATCATACTTATTTCTCCATCACCTTGTCTTTATTTATTCCTCTTTTACTCTTCTTTCTTATCTCTTTCCTACTTCCCTTCACTTTTCTAAAATTCACATGGCTCCTATCAACACTACTAGTAGGAACATTAACAGACATAATAATGAGCTCCCAAAATATTTATTTCATATAAAAATGTGTTAAGGCTGGAAGGGAGTTTAAGACATAATGTGTTGCAGCCCCTTCCTTCAGGCAGATGAGCTATTACTATTTTCAGGAGACACATGACGTCCAGAAATACTAAATGACTTGTTCAAGCTAGTTAATGTCAGATTGGGGAATAAACCCCAAATCAAAGTGTCAAGGAATCACAACACTAGAAGCTAGAAGGATTTCTGAGATCGTCTGGACCCAACCCACTCCTTTTATAATTGAGGGTTAGTGATATGCCCATGGTCACACCGCTAATCTGTGGCAGACTTAGGACAAACACTTAAACTTTTTAAACCCCTCTCCAGCGCTATTTCCATGGCATTGAACTGCTTTTGCCTTTTCAATTCCTTTTTTAAAGTGTTGGGTAATTATTGACATGAACACACCAGTGCTTGAGGAGGCTTAATACTCTATCTACCTGGCCTGTTGAATCCTCTACATTGCCTTGATCCCTGTAGGAGCTGTATCCATTCATAACACAGGAGCCTAGGACTCAGAAACAACTTTAACAATAAATCTAGAAACATTTTCCTCAGCTTCATTGAAATCAGTTGCTTTACTCAAAAAGTATTGCTAACTAATTTTTAATATATTATCTTCCTCTCAAAATTAACTCTCTAGTATGCACATCGTAAAGGGTGTTAGACACTGAGAGCTTGCTTCTCCACTACTGCACTTACATAGAATAACCTAGATTTTTAATGTAATAAAGTACTTCTCTACTAACAAGTACTTGGAAAATTGGCCCTTAAATATTGGTGTTTTCTCTGTTGCCTAGACCCTTCAGTGACTGCCACATAACATAGAAAGGTCAATCCGTGTTGTTGCAAATGGCAGTATTTCATCTTTTCTTATGGCCAAGTAATATTCCATTGTGTATATGTACCACAGCTTTATCCAATCAAGGACACTTTGATTATTTCCATGTCTTGGTTACCATAAATAATGCTGCAGTGAACATAGGGGTGTTGTGTGTGTGTGTGTGTGTAAAATCTTTATAAAGAGATATTTTCAGATTTTAGGGGGTACATACCCAAAAGAGGGATTGCAAGGTTATATGGCAATTCTATTCTTAATTTTTTGAGGAGCTTCCACACTGTTTTCCATAACGACTATACCAATTTAGATTCCCACTTGCAGTATATAAAAGTCCCTTTTTCTCTGCAGCCTCTCCAACCTCATTATTCCTTGTCTTGTTGATAACAGTCATTCTAACACATGTGAGGTGGTATCTCATTGTGGTTTTGATTTGCATTTCTCTAATAGCTAGTGAAGTGGAGCATTTTTTCATATTTTTATTGTCTGTTTGTATGAATTTTTGGGATAAGTGTCTGTTCAGATCCTCTGCCCATTTCTTAATCTTTTTTCCATTTAGAAAAAAAGAAGTGCAGCTCACTGCCATGTTCCTTTAATTTTACACAAACATGGTTTTCAATGTGAACATAAAATTTAAAAACGTTTCTTGGATTTATTTCTAAATAGAACTGGTCTCTAATCCTAATGTAACAGAAATGTATATGATGATCAGTATTTAATAGTATTTTTTCATGTGGTAAATTTCAAAGCATGCAACTTTGGGAATAAAGTTAGGACCGTCATCCACGAGTTATCTCGGGGTAGATGCTGATGTTGCAAGTGATGCCAGAGAGTATTCTAGGGGCCAACAGGAAAAGGGTTAACTTGCTGGGTTCTTGTTGTTGTTGAGTTTTACAAGTTCTTTATATATTTTGAATGTTAGCTTCTTTTTTTTTTTTTAAAGCAAATTCATCTCCCATGCTCCTTTTATTTTATTTGTTTATGTGGGGAGCTCCCTGGCTGGGAATCGAACCCAGGCCACAGAGTTTACATCACTGAAGCCTTAGCCACTACACCACCAGGGAACTCCTGAATGTTAGCTTCTTATTGGAGGTGTTATTTGTCCATTGCTTCTTTCAGTTGGCTGCCTGTTTGATTTGTGGATGGCTTCTTTTGTTTTTTAGTTTGATGTAGTCCATTTATTTATTTTTGTTTTTACTTCCCTTGCTTGTAAGGTCAAATTCATAAAATCTTCTCTGAACCCAAGGACCATAAGATTAGTTCCTATGCTTCCTTCAATGCAATTTATTGTTTCAGGTCTTATGTTTAGGTCTTTGATCCATTTTGAGTTAATTTTGGTATAGGAAACTAGACTGCTATCTCTCACCAACTTTTCTAATAGAATTATTGCTTTTATTTTACCTTAGCTTTAAAACTGAAAATTTCTTTCTGAGGTCAATTTTTAGTTTTAAAGATTAGAAGCCATTTGATACGGAGTCATGGAATTGAAGCAACCTTGTCACTTATCTCTTTCAAAATCTCATTCATGCAGAAACAACTTTCGTGGTGTGAGAGAGAAATAGACACCCAGATTTTTTATAAGTCTGGTAGTGATGGAGAACTTAGTAATTCCATTATCCAGTCCACTTCTTTTTGGAAGGACTTGGGGGGGGGGGCAGATTGTGGTAGGTCACAATATTGAAATCCAAGTTGAAATGTCACAATACTTATATTTTAAAAAATCCATCCTATGTGCCTCCACACATTAATCTTATTTCTGCACTTTTTGCACATGTGGAACAAGTGTGAGGCTCCATTTTTTTATATTTACTTTTCACATATTTGAAGTAAGCTGCCATGGCTCCTAAGCTTTTTATTTTCTTAAGCTTATTATGTCAAGAGCCTTCAGATATTCTTTACATGCGATGGATCACAATTTTTATCATTCTCCTTTGGGCACAGTCATTTGTCACTGTCAGTCCTTAGGGCATAGTGCTACATGAGTGAATCTTCTTTTACTGTAATCTCACAATATGTTGCATGATGAGTTGCTCCCCATCATGCATGGTGTAAACCTGCCTTAGACAAACTGAGCAGAAATGTGCCTTAGATAAATTTTGCTGTGACCAAATGGGAAACAGACTCACTCATTTGTTTTAAAAGTTGGTGTGAATATAGATGCATTTTGTGTATAAGTATACAAATGGAATATTTACAAATAATAGATACATCAATCACATGTCTGAGCCTCATAAAGATGGGCCATCTTTAAGACAGAATAACTTCAGTAGTCACATGATACCGCTAGTAACTCAGCAGGCCCTTCAGTTCCCCCTTTAAAAGCAGGCATCAATTCACTCTTACTTTGAGGCTCCTTGCACTAACATGACTCAGTTCTTCTCCTATGTCTGTTTTTCCTTTTCTATCAGAACCAACTGAACAACCATCTCTTCATATCTACAATTCACATTCCCAAAGAGTTTATTTGATCTATGAAATCTTCATTCTATATTGGTCAAAGATTTTGACCAGTGTACATGATAGGCTACAGTGCAGCTTATTTATTTTTTTTTGGGGGGGGGGAGTTAGATGGCCACCCCTGGGCCAATTAGGAATGGTCAGGAGAGACATTTTATGTAAAGTGTGGATTCTCTTTCAAAAGAAAATGAGTGGAAGAGAATGCAGCTATATACACTGGAATGCATTTATTAAGACAACTCTTCTGGGTCTTTTTTGAGGAGTTTTCTTCAACTTTGTAAAATGGGAACCTTCTATCAATAAATAATGAGTTATTGATTAGAAACATACTAAATAATGGGAGAGCAGCTGATGCCATTGCCTGGTACCTGAAAAACTTCATGAAGTCAGGAACAATAAAATATGTTTTTTAAAAACAGTCCAGCACTGAGTAGGTCTCAATAAATGTGGATTGGTAAAAAAAACCCTTAAATGAATAACCAAATAAGACCCAGGGTTGCTTTAAATAGAAATGTCTGAAAACAGGAAACTGTTTGCCCTAGAAAGTATAAATATTGACCAACTGGGAAGCAGGATATACAACTCTCTGGCACTTGATTCTTTAGTCAACATAGCATCATTTTGATTAAATAATTATTTTCTATTTTTTAAAGAGAAAAAATACAGGTAATTCAGTTACCTATAGGCTTATTCTATTCTTATTAATATTATTTCATATTTAAGATTAAGCTTACTCTGTATCCTCATAAGTAGAACCTGAAACAATATACTGAGGTTAAAATAGGCCTGCTTTCCCCTCAGTTTAAAGAAGAACTTTCTAAAAAAATAAAGAACTTTCTAATGGTCAAGACTGTTCAAAGTTGAAATCAGTATTCTAAGAGTAGTGCCTCCATCTTTAGAGGACTCCAAGGGATGTTCACCGACTTATATGTTGTCAATTCCACTATCAACTGACTTTTAAGATTCTTTCTGAAGTTCAGTGATTTATTTTCTTCTATATATATTCATATGGCAAATACCTGACCCAAGTACTATTAATTTCTTCACTATGGCCATGACAGACATCACTATTCAATTACAGTGGAGTGGAGTTAGCACTGCAGATGAAATTTCTTTGATGATGACCTCAGACATAGCTCATGTCTGATTCTGCAGGCTCATTGTTCTAGTGTCAGAATTTGGCAATATAGTTGGGTATTCTTTGTCAGGTTGCTGTGGCTTCAAATACCTCTGCTTCCAGCTTTGCCTGGGTACCACTGAAATCGACACTTACCATGAAATTATCAGTCTTGGTCAGCTTCCAAGTCAGTCATTTTGCTTATCAACTGGTTATTCCTTACCTACATGGGAGGGATTTATTTTTTTTTCTTTCTAGATTCACCTAGAGCTTTCCGGAGGTAAATTAAAATTCATGTCCAAACCTCTGGAACTCAGACTTATTGCTTGGTTTGTATAGTTTTGTTTTTTGTTGTGTGTGTGTGTGTGTTTTAATAGAGCAGGAATCTAATGGAATATAGTTGAAAATCTCATTTAGCACAAGTGAATCTCGTTTAACTAAAGGAATGTTTCTGTTCAGAAATGAATTAAGTGAAAAAATGAACTGACCAGTCAGGAAATGCCTTCAACTGATCATCAGGAGAGAGAGAGAGAGACAGACAGACAGAGACAGACAGAGAGAGAAATTGATTCCCCTGCTTAAAAGATACTTATTCATTAGAGAAGTTCAATGATTTCTGACCTGGTCCTCCCTGCTGATCACACACACACACACACACACACACACACACACACACTCACATACCTACTATTTATCTCCACTTACATGTTTCATAGGAATTTCCAACTCATGTCCAGTATGAAGTTTATCATATTCCCCTCTTTATACCATTTCATTTTCCAACATTTTCTATAATTCAATAAACATTTACTGAGCTTCTACATGTACTAGGAACAGTGCAAAATTCTGTAAATATAGAAAGGGGTGAGCAGATTTAGTTTCTCCTGTCATGAAGCTTATGGCATTATAGAATAGACATACATAAAATAAGCAACTATGTGAGTGATTGGTCACTAAAGCTAGAAACTAAGAATAATGCACATTTCTGTCTTGCTCTTAATCCTAAAATCTAATAAATCACTAAATTTCTCCACATTATATTGTCTATATCTCTCATGGATCAGAATCTGTCTATGCATTCCTACTTCACTGCCAGGGTCTTCTTTTATCATCTCTAACCTGCACCAATATAACAACAATGCTGTTTTCTTCCTCAAATGTATTTCTTACATAGCCATCACCAAAATGATCTTTCTAAAATGCAAAACCACCTTGAAACCTCTGAGTATTCCCATAGTTTCCAAGATCCTTTATCTAGTCTACAAAACCCTCCAAGATTGCCTAATATACCTACTTCTGTACCTATTACTCTTTACATTCATATTTTCACACAAGCATCTTCAATGCACACATATCGTTACATGCCACTTTGATTTTGCTCATGGTATCTTTGCCTAGAATGGCTTCTCTTTCTGTTTAGTTTCCCTAATTCTTAACTGTGGTCCTTAACTCTCCTAATTCTGAAGGATAAATTAGGAATTTCACTGTACTTTCAAAAACACTTGGACATGTCTTAGTCATTGCACTCACCTCTTTGTACTAGAACTACCTGTCTATAACCTGACACCCTGACATGACTTTGAAATCCCTCAGGGCAAGGACTCTATCTTCATCATTTTGGGCGCCCCAAAGACCATTTTTAGAGTTTTACACACAACAGGCATCCTAGAACTATTTGTTTAATGTATGCATAAATGGCCTATAAATAAGAAATCCGAATTTTGGAGATAAAGTATTTGTTGATCAAATCTACCCATTTTGTATTACAACATCTATCAGTCTGTCCTAAGCCATTTGACTTACATATATCATGAATTAAGACTTAACTTTATGGCTAGATTGCATCTAATCCGATTAATAGCAGCTTTGTAGCCAGCAATGCTTTTTGGTTAATGCAAACACTTTATCTGGCTAAATAATTCCATGCTTAAAAAGTGCACTTTTACAGGTGTTTTGATGCACCATCAAAGCTCCAGACTATCCCGTGTTATAGTGACTGACTCGGTCCATCACTGCACACTACTTTAAATCAAAACTCCATCCTGCTATGAATCCCTTCATCAACCAGTCCAAGCTGCCTTCCCCTCATGAGTTGATCTCCACTCAAGCATGTACTATTTTGTTATCCATATACAAATCTATCTATCACAGGGAAGCAGACCAAATGAGCAGGTCAGAGATACCAGTTATAGCATCTGCTTTATTCCAGTTTCTTTACGTGCACTATTTCCAATTTCCCAACAACATGGGAAAGTAGATTTATATAAATCCCTTTTAAAGATAATGAAACTGAGATTTACATTGTGAAATCATTTCCTTAGGAACCCATAGCTGGTAGTGGTGGAGCCAGGACTTGAACACAAATGTGTCTGATTGCAAAGTTTCCCATCTTTACCAGTTTTTTTTCTTATGCATGTGATTTAGTTTCCTCTTTTATTATACACAGATATGCAATAGAGGTGTTGGAACCAGGTAATGAGGCTGAGTTACTATAAGTCATATTATTGGGGGTAAAAAGCAATTTTATTGGTGTGGAAGGATGAGAAGGAGGAGATCGTGAGGATTAATTAGTCTGAGAAAGAGAAGAGACTAACATCGGGGGGGTCAGTCACTGTGTGAGAGACCATGGATACTTTAGTGTATATTTTATATAATGAATCTTCTTAAAATTCACCTGTTTATCTCCATTTTCTAAATGAGAAAACGGACAAACAACATGAAATGTCTTGCCTGAAATCAAACAGATAATATGGTAAGGAACTTGGATATATGTTCCTTAATTACTCAGACTCCAAGTTCTGTGTTTTGTTTCGTTTTCTCATTTACAACTCTCAGGAAACACTTTACAAGTGGCCATGAACAATCTGGTTGACAAGAGGTTCACAAACACATGTGGAGGTGGCACCTCATCCCTCCTCCTGAGACCCACCCTAGAACCCACCTACTTGTCTTTGGATCTCTCTCCACACCTAACTATGCATTTTGATGATTGAGCTGCCAGGCCAATAGGTAGACCATTTGGAGATGAACTTAAAAAGCTATGTAGAAAAGTCACTAGACTCTCCCTGCTATTCACTTACCTTTGACTTTGAGATAGAAATATATCCTTCTTATCATTTATACAAGTTTCCCAAAGTAAACAGCAAAACAACTGAAATTATCAGAACGAGTCTATTTGCTAAAAGAAAACAGAAGTTACTATTTCTTTCTCTTTTTATAAATTTATTTTCCAGTTATAGTTGACATACAATATTATTATTAGCCAGGTGTACAACATAATAATTAGACATTTATATACCTTATGAAGTGATCACCCCTATAACTCATCTGGCACCAATATAGTATTTCAATATTATCGATTGTATTCCCTATGCTGTACTTTACATACCCATAACTATTTTTATAACTGGCAATTTATACTTCTTAATCCCTTTAACCCTCTCACCTAACCCTCTTCCTATCTGATGACATTGGTTTGTTCTTTATATCAATGAGGTTGTTTCTGTTTTGTTTGCTTGTTTAGTTTTTTTAGACTCCATGTATAAGTAAAGCTGTATGGTATTTGCCTTTCTTGTTTTTTTCTTTTTTTTTTTTTTAACTTAGCATAATACCTGCTAGGTACATCCATATTATTGCAAATGGCAACATTTCATTCTTATTTTATAGCTGAGTAATATTTTATACACACACGCACATGACATCACATCACATCACATCTTCTTTATCCATTTATCCGTAAATGGACACTTAGGTTGCTTCCATATCTTGGTTATTATAAATATTGTAATACAATTCTTTTCTTTTGCTTAATTTTAGTTAGTACTGCACTCATGCATTAACTAATTAAGTCTTTAAAAGAACACTATGTATTACATACTATATAGTTACCCATTTTACAAGTGAGAGAGCTAATGAACCAAGGTTTTGTTAAATTATATAAAATAAAAAATTACATAAATAGAGATAGTGAAAATTATATAACACTAGCCCTATTAATTGGAGTCAGAAGAAACAGACATTAATCAACCAACTACTTTTTAAATATGTATTTTATTAGGATAATATCTAGCATGTGTAAGAATTTGGAGACACAGATTAGAAAATGTACAGTAATTGGTGGAAAATATCCTTTCATGCAGCAGGATAAATGGGTTATTATAACCCACTTTAACAAAGTAAGTTCATTGTAGACATTGAGACTTCCCAGGTGGGTAATGCAGAGTATCTAGAAAATCAAATGAGATTTAGAGATTTAATGTTCAAGTACTTTGTCACATATTGATCCCAAATACAAATTTAGAAAATTATTATTGGCTATATATATGTGAGCCACAGTTGACTTGATAAGATCTTGAACTTTCCTTTTATGAAAGATTATGTTTAGAGAAAGTGTATAGTTGATATAAAGTAGTGTATTAAGTAATTGATTCTGGTAGAAATTTATGAACAATTTGGCAATAAACAGAGATTCTTACCAAAATTACCTAATAAATTATGGTTTTAATTTAATCCTATTATTTATCTGCCAAAGAAAATTATTTCAATCGCATACCTGTCAATTTCTCTATTATACATCACTCTGTCATCTAGTGATATTTTCATATTAAGGTAGCCATCTAATATTAATAACAGAAATAGGGTAGAAATATTTGTATTATTTTTACTACTAGTAATATTTGTCCAATAGCATTTTATAAATTATGAAATTTCTTTTTTAATAGTAACAGGTTTATCATACTGTTAAAGTATGTGATACTCAAGCAAGGTAAGATGAGGAGAAAAGATGGATTCTAAAAAAAGTGTCAAAGCCAGGTTGAGAGAAGTCTCAGTTATCATGGTCCAGAATCAGAGACTTTCTAGCTTTAGTTTCAGATTTGCAATTACTAAGACTAGCTTTTCTCCCCCAACTCCAATTTTACTGAGATATAATGGACATGTAACATTATATGTTTGTTTCATAGCACTAACTTTTCTAAAATGTGTTTTTTATTTGAAATTTACTCTCCATTATGTTCTCACATTTAACATTAATATAATACATTGTATACAGGCACTGTTACTATATAGTAGACTCTAAAGATTACATTTCTTTACTCGTTAATTCATTTGACAAAGTTTTTTGTACCACCTTCTGTGTGTCAGGCAAAGTGACAGACTTCAAATGATTTGCAATCTATCAGGGGAGGTTTAAAAATAAACAGACCCAATACAAAGTGATCCATGCTCACTCAGATCAGAGAGCTACATGGTGGAGAGAGCATGAAGGAGAAAAAGCTAATTTAGGCTAAAGATGAATTGTGCTCAAGGAAGTGTTTTCCAGGCAAGTGGACTACTCATAAATACTGGAAATATGAGAACATGACACATTTAAAAAGGTTTAAGGATTTCAGTAGCACTCACAGGATAGATATATATAAGAAAATACTGTCAGAAATTAGACTGGAAAGAGAGTCAGCAGATAGATCCTAAACAAATATGAATTTCATATTAAGAATTTGTGCTTCATCCTAAATGAGGTAGAGCAGTTGAAAATGTAAGTAGTAGAGTGACAGAATGCGACAACTTTTAGAATAATCTGTCCCTGCCTCTGAGTGTAGGTTGTATTGGAAGGAGTCAGACAATAATCAAGGAGACCTTTTAAGAGTCATTGGAAACATCCTGGGAAACATACAAAGAAATAAAGAGTGCAAGCTGGTGCCGAGATTTAAAAGGAGAGGAAAAGAATTAAGAATACTTAGGGTAAGAACTGATGTACCTTGGACGCGGTAGTGGCAGTTTGGAGAGGAGGAAGAATAGTTCCATTTTCATTTCCTTAGGGAGTAACTCATGCTTGACACATAGAAATCACTCAGCACAATGTTTGTAGAATGAATGAGTACAAAAGCAAACGCAGCCTAGTCACCATCATTACTGTTGATAATAATATCAATTGACTGAATGCTTACTAGGCACCATACTTTGATTAAGTTATTTAGATATATTGATACATTGAATACTCATAATAATCTTACAATACTCAATGTAATCTTATTATATTTTCATTTTATAGATGAGGAAACTGAAGTTCACTAAAGTCACTAAGTAGAGGAGTAATAACTTGGGCCTCAAAAGTGTAACTGGGAAATTTTATCTTCTGTAGTAATTCAGAAGGTGACATTCATCCACTTTTCTTTAAATTTTCAGCAATGCTAAAAAAAATAGGCTTAATTTCCCAAAAAATCATTGCCCTTTATGTTTTACTGAGTACTGCAGATATTGCTGTCAGAGAAGTAGTCAAGTTTGAATGTCATGGAAATGGGTGAGACCAGACTCCAGTATGAGCCTAGAAACCTGGAAGAATATAACCTGTATGATAGAGAGTAGAGTTTCTTTTTATCTGTGAAAATCAACTCTCAGAAACAAAACGTAGGAGAAAAGTAATGTGGTGCTTTCTGTTTAGTTTTTCTACTGTCACAAAAAATAACAAGTGAGCCTGTATTTTTCTTCTCTCCATAATGAATGGCCTAACTGCATTTGGTAATTGAATATGACTGAGAATAATTTAATTGAAAATGGATGTTGGGATAGCTATTTGCAAATGCAGGCATTGTGTGTTCCTCATTGGTGTCTTAAGTCTTACCAGACCTTGCCACCATGATTAGAGGAAGTACCTCAACACTTAAGATTTGCCCCCCATGGAAATCCATGGGGTCACAACTGTCACCATAAATGTCAACAAGCCAGGAGCAATTTGATATTAGCCCATAAGCTTTTTCACTTCTCTATTACTGAAAAGCAATTCATTATCTTAGCATCGCCATCAATTTATCATCACCATAATAATCCCTGTAATCTGTATGTTTGAGAATCTGCAAAGCAATTCCATTTATATCTCACTTGATTCTCTCATTCATATATATATATATATATATATATATATATATATATATAAATAATATATACACACACATACACATATATATTTTATATATATATATATATATATGATAAAAGAAAACTGGTATTTAATTATTTATATATAAAACACAATCCAGAGAAGTTAAGTGACTTCCCCAGATTTCATATGTGAAGAAATCAGAGGTTGGACATAAGAATCTAAACACAGTATTTTCTTCCTAATTAACTGCCTATCCAAGGACTTCATTAACAAAAAAGCACTCATAGTATACATGCCTTAAAGGCACATGGAGAATGTAGCCAAGAGGAATTAGATTTTATTATGATAAGAACATTTTAAATTAAATAATAAGGGAAATGTCAAGATTAAGAAGGTAGAGCAAAACTAGATCAAGAATTTTTTTCTCCCAGAATGAATTTTAAAAGTGGGATTAAAAAAATAATAACTACAAAACAGAACCAAACTAAAAATAGCCAAATAAATCATCAGCAGCAGCCAGCAGCAAGAATGATAATAAAGTTAAACTACAAATGGAAACACGGTGGCCCAGGACAGACTGAGAAGGTTCAGTGCAGCAGGATGAAAGGTGGAGCTCCCTACCTGCACTCAAACATCAAGAACAGCTCTGAGAAAGAAGCTGAATAGATACAATCCTAAGAATTCACCTTATATTTCTCCAAATTGGAAAGAAGCAGGCTATTGGGGAACTGGAGAGCAGGCAGTCCTGGAAGATGTCAGACAGTATTCCATTTAAGTGGGGCATATAATGTTTTCAATTAATTTTCTTATTATGGTAAAATATATACAACATAAAATGTACCATCTTAACCATTTGGAATCGTACAGTTCCGTGGTATGAAGTACACTCACATTGTTGAGTAGCAATCACCACTATCTATCTCTAGAATTCATCTTGCAAAACTGAAACTCTACACTCAGTAAACAGTAACTCCCAAGCCCCCTTCCCTCTTCCCCTGGAAACCACTCTGTCTCACTAATTCTTTTCCTGCCTGGCTTATTTCACTTAGAAAATGTCCTCAAGTTTTGTTCATGTTGTAGTACGTCAGAATTTCCTTCCTTTTTAAGTCTGAGTACTATTTTATTGTATGTATGAGTTTATACCACATTTTGCTTATCCATTCATCTGCCAGTGGAAACTTGGGGTTGCTTCCAAATTTTAGTTATTATGAATAATGCTGCTAAAAATATGGTGTCTTTAGTCATCTTAGGCTGCTATAACAAAATGCCACAGGGTGGCTTAAACAACAGAAATTTATTTCTTACAGTCTAAAGGCTAGAAAGTCTGAGATCAAGGTGCCTGTAGATTCAGTTCCTGGTGAGAGCCCTCTTCTTAGCGGGTAGACAGCCTCCTTGGTGTATGTTCACATTGACTTTCCCTGGTATATGGAGGGAGAAAGAGAGAAAAATATTGATTCTCTTCTGTCATTCCTTCTTATAAGATAACCCCATCATGAGGACACCACCCTCGTGACCTTATCTAGACCTTCTCTAAACCTAATTACATCCCAAAGACCCCACTTCCAAATAAATATCATCACATTGAGGCGGTAGAATTTCAACATATGCATTTCGAGGAATACAAATACTTAGTACATAGCAATGTATACAAATAGCTCTTTCAGACCCTGCTCTTAACTCTATTGGGAATATACAAATGGTCCCCAACTTAAAATTGTTCTACCAATGATTTTTCAAGCAAGACACATTCAGTAGAAACCAGCTACACTAAGCTATAATGTTCAGTACATTAGGTGTATTAAATGCATTTTTGATTTACAATATTTCCAACTTACGATGGGTTTATCAGGGCGTAACCCCATTGTAAGTCAAGGAGCATCTGTATCCAGAAGAGGAAATGCTAGATCTATGGTAATTCTATTTTTTGAGGAACCACCATACTGTTTTTCACAGCAGCTGTTCCATTTTACATTCCCACAGAAAGTACACAAGGGTTCCAGGTTTTCCACACCCTCACCAATAGATATTTGTTTCTATTTTTAGGTTTTGGCTTATGAGTAGCTATCCTAATGAATGTGAGGTGGTATCCCCATTGTGGTTTTGATTTGCATTTCCCTGATGGTTAGTGATACTGAGAATATTTTCAGGTGCTTATTGATCATTTGTATATCTTATTTGAAGAAATGTCTATTTAAGCTTTTTGCCCATTTTAGAATTAGATTGGTTTTTGGTTGTTGTTGTTGAGTTTTAAGAGTTCTCTGTGTATTTTGGATATCAATCCCTTCTCAGGTATATGATTTGCAAATATTTTCTCCCATTCCACAGGTTGCCTTTCCACTCCATTGATAGTGTCTATTGATGTACTACATTTTAAAATATTCATGAAGTCCAATTTGTCTATTTTTTTATTTGTCGCCGTATCTTTGTTGTCCTATCTCAGAAAGCACTGCCAAATACAGTGTCATGAAGTTTTTGTCCTCTTTTTTCTTCCAAGAATTTTATATTTTTTAGTTTATGCTAAAAATTTTGATATGTTTTTAGGTAATGGTCCCACTTCATTTTTGCATGTGTATACTCAGTTTTCCTAGCACCATTTCTTTTTTTTTTTTTATATCCCATAGTGTTATTTTATTGGTGGTAAATTGACCAAACTAAGTATGCATCAGTGAGGTAACAAATGCATTATGGTACAGCCTTACGATGATTTATTATATAGCCATGAATAAAATGTAGTTTAAAAAAAAATCATAGAATCCCAGAATGTCAGGATAGACTAGAATGCCCTATTTCCACTAAATAAAAAATCTAATGCCTAGCACCATTTCTTGAAGAGAATGTCATTTACCTATTGACTGGTGTTGGTATCCTTATCAAAAATAATTTGACCATATATGCAAGGGTTTCTTCCTGGGCTTTCTATTCTATTTCATTGATCTCTATGTCTATCTTTATGCCAGTACCACATTGTTTTCATTACTATAGTTTTACAGTAGGTTTAAAATCAGGAAGTGCAAGTTCTCCCAACCCCTCCAGCTAAGGAACAATGGAGGATGGGGATGCCTAAGTGGCAATCTGCCTCTGTGTCTGAACCTTCATTGTGAAAAAGCAGCCATCAGTGATCAGTACATAGATCTTATATTTTAGAGGCTATGGTTCTTATTGCTCACTCTGGCTCCCATAAGCTGCATCCAAGATGCTGCCCACCATGGGTGTTTTTCTTGCCTTTCATTTATACTTCTTGGTGTGTGTTTTTGTTATTGCTCTAGATCAATTGTTCGTCCTGCAGCCCGCGGGCCACATGTCACCTAGAATGGCCCAACACAAATACGTAAACTTTCTTAAAACCTTATGAAAATTATGCACGGACCTTTTCTTAACTCATCAGCTATCATTAGTGTTAGTGTATTTTATGTGTGGCCCAAGGGAAGCCAAAAGTTTGAACACTGCTGTTCTAGATAACATGTTATGAAATTTCAACTTGCATCTGTCTATATTCAAATAATATTATATTCCTAATTAAGACCTACAAGAGTATGTAATTTATTTCCAGTCTTGTCATACTATTTGTATTCTTATCATATATTTCACTTCTACATACAAATGGGGAACCCCCCAAAAAACCCAAAATTATCTTCTGGAAAGCAGATCCCTTGTAGTACAGGCTTCCCCTGTGTTCTAGGAACCCATCTGCATCAGTGTACCAGCTGGCATTGTTGAGGGAGGTTGTGTTTGACTTCAGTGAATTTTCTTTTAGAGACTATTTCAACACAGTTACCCATTTCATGATGGGTGATTTACACAAAAAATGTGTGGTATGACAACACACCTACTCACAACATACTGAGTGTTCCACAGTTTTTGACCAAAAATGGCATGACCCCATGCCCCAAGTGACCTTTTTTTCCTAATTTCCCCAATGAAAAAAGTTCTCAAAGGAAAATGTTTTGCCGATGTGAAAGAGGTGAAACAAAAATGGCAAAAACACTAAAAGGCACCAAAATTGACAAGTTCAAAAACTATTTTGAGCATCAAATGGAGAGTAATTTGAAAATGACTGAAGTCTAAACATATAAGACAAAATATGCTAATTTTTATAAATAAATTCCAGGCTTTTTTGGGTCCACCCTTGTATACATGTACAAAGGTCCATGAATAGTGAAAGCAATCATGAGGTAGAAGAACAAATTTGGGGGTATCACACTTCCTGACTTTAAACTATCCTATAAAGCTATAATAATCAAAATAGCATGATACTAGCACAAAAAAAGATACATAAATCAATGGAATAGAATAGAGGGCTCAGAAATAAATCTTTGCTTATATGGTCAGCTAGTCTATGATAAAGGATGTAAGAATATTCAATGGAGAAATTACAGTCTCTTCAAAAAGTGTTGTTTAGGAAAACTGGACAGACATATGCAAAGAAAATGAAATGATCACTCTCTTGTACCATATACAAAAATAAACTGAAATGGATTAGAGATTTAAAAGTAAGGCTGGAAACCATAATACTCTTTGAAGAAAACATAGGTAGCGAACTATTTGACATCAGTCTGAATAATATCTTTTTTGCTATGTCCCCCTGAGCAAAGGAATCAAAAGCAAAAATAAACAAATGAGACTTCATCAGACTAAAAAGCTTCTACACAGCGAAGGAAACCATCAATATACAAAAAGACACCCTATTTAATGGGAGAAGATATTTGCAAATAATATGTGTACCCAATAAGGGGTTGGTATCCAAAATGTATAAGGAACTTACACAACTCAATAACAAAAAACTAAACAAACCAATCAAAAAATGGGCAGAGGATATGAAAAGACATTTCTCCAAAGAAGATATACATATGGCCAACAGACATGTGAAAAGATGCTCGACATTACTAATCAGCAGAGAGATGCAAATCAAAATGACACTGAGATACCACCTCACACCAGTCAGAATGGCTGTCATTAAAAAGTCAGCAAATAACAGGTGTTGGCACAGATGTTGAAAAAAAGAAAATGCAACACACTGCTGATGGGAATGTACATTGGTGCAGTCGCTAAGGAAAATAGTACAAATGTTCCTTAAAAAAATTAAAAATAGATCTACCATCTGATCCAGCAATTCCACTTCTGGGTATTTATCTAAAAAAGACAAAAACACTAATTTGAAAAGATATTTTCACCCCCATGCTCATTACAGAATTATTTACAATAGCTAAGATATGGAAACAACCTAAGGGTCCATCCATAAATGAATGGATAAAGGAATTGTAATACATACGTGTACACACACACACACACAGTGGAATACTATAAACCCATACAAAGAACAAAATATTGCTATTTGCAACAACATGGATGAACTTCAAGGGCATTATACTAAGTCAAATAAGTCAGACAAAGACAAACACCATATGATCTCTCATATGTGGGATCTAAAAAATTTAAAATTAAAAAAATGTAGGTCCCTAGATACAGAGAACAGATTGGTGTTTGCTAGAGGTGGGGGGTGGAGGGTGGGAGAAATGAATGAACTGGTTTTGGTTAAATGAATCTTAGAAAAGGTTGAATTTTATGATATGTGAATTTTAAAGGTGTTAAAAAATAAGCAGAAGATATAATCTACTCTTTAGTTATGTTTTCTTTTTTAAAGAATATGTCTGTGGCACATAGGTTAGTTTGGTGTAACATTAAATAGTTCTCTAAATTTAATATAACAATTACAATAGAATTTTTGGAGAGGGTTTTATTTTCCTCTTCCAGATTTCTCTCTGATACCTCTCGCATCCCGTCAGTGACTATCCCCGGAGATCTCGGGTGTATTTCTTTTTGTCCCTTTCCTTTTGTCCCTTTCCTTCTTTCATGAGGATTTATGTCATACTTTTATAACAAGTAGAATAAGAGGATAACATCTAATTATTATTTTTAAAACCCCCAAATTTGCTTTTCTTCAAAATTTTCTCAAAGAACATTTCTTGAAGTGACTCATTTTTTAGAAACAACCACCAGTTCATCTGCTAATACGACAGAAGGCTGAAGCCAGGGAGAATGCGGGAAAAGGCACCTCACAGGCTATCATGATAAAAGCAACACCACTTCATTTTCCATTTAGAAAAGGGGCAGAAAGAAACACTGTGTATTGTTGTTAAGCAAACTGAAGTTCACGTGCTTCTTTCTGAATTTTGAAAACAGGTCAGAGGTAAATACGTAGGCATTGAACGTGATTCATTCAATGCCGAAGTCGAAAGGAATTCGAGAGACCCTTTTTTCAACTCCCCGCTCACAAATGAAGACACCAAGGACCAGTGAGTGACCTTCCATAGTGACCAGGCAAATTACTCAGGTCTTCTGGGTTATTGTTTGTTTGTTTTCAGTGCCTTTTCCACTCAGTCCTTGTGGCAAAGATGCTAATTCTCCCAAAACTCATTCTTTCCCCTTTGCATCTGGGGAGAGAATCCTGAGTTTTAAGGTTGCATGGCCTACTATTAATACTAAGGATGCCCCATTTCCTAGGAGGGGAGGCTGGGAAGTGTGTAAGATAGGCATCTCCCCCCTACAGGGACATTGCCTGCCTTTCATTGCTTTTTCTTAGTTATGTTGAACTCTAATGAGCAAAACTACTTCCTAGAGAATGGCAAACCCATAGAGAAAATCTGTATTTCAATAGGACTTTGTGCAGCAGAAGCTCCCCAGCAGCCCTCGACCACTTATAACTAAACTGTTTTATGGAAAAAGAAACAAACAAAAACCTATCCTATATAAGCCACTGTATTTTGGAGTCTTGTTATAGCCCCTTACCCTGGACCTAACAAGTACGAACACAAAAGAGAGAGTTCTGTGGGGAAAGCCCATGTGCATTACCCATGTCTGTAGTCCCGGAGTTTAGCAGAGTGTCTGGTGCGTGACATGAATTCCATAAAGGATGACTCAATAAAGGCGGAAGTGGAAGTGGGAAGGGGCTGTAGGACAGAACTGGGAAACGGTATGTACTGAGCAAAATAACAGTTCCTAGCTAGTAAAAACTGAAATTGCTTTAGAAGAACATTTTCATAGGACCTTTCACCTTTCTTTTCTCATCACAGCCCAGAGTCCATAGTTATCTAGACCGAGTTAGGAATTTTGTGGTTGAGGAATTCCCTAGACTGCTCCCAGAGGTTCCAGATTGCTTGTCAGGATCTGATTGGGTGTGAATCTTACTTGTAATAGGATCCATTTGTGGTTGTTTTTTTAAGAGTACTGAAATCGACATTATTCCAAACCACTTAACATCAAGGAAGATGGCATCCACTCTCTACAAAACTCATGTTTTCCTTCAGCCTGTGAGAAAATCTGTGTTAGAATATAGAGAGACCAGATCAGCCAGATCTGGTAATAAATGGGTGACCTGAGACAGCAAGGCATCTTAAGGGTCCTCAAGGTGGGGATGCAGGGGCTTGAACTCCCTCCCCTCCCCACAAACCAAGGACCCGTAACCTGCCAGGGAGATCAAGTCGTGTTCTGTTAGGGCCCTGAAAAGATCTATGTTCACTCTAGAAAGTACTTTCTGTATTAATATTCAGCCAGTGAATGGCGGTGCATTGAAAAAAATAAACCAATAATATTTTTTTAAATGAAGGTAGCAATAAAAGCCTAATGCCCAGAAAGTTGTGCTATGGAAAGTAGGACTTCAGGGCACCTAGCCATTCATCTCGTACATCCTTGGCCACTAATGGATTGTTCCCTAGAGTCAATTTCTAATTATTTTAAGCAGGCTACTTTTAAATGACTCAGGTGGAAAGGGTTTTTACAACTTCCATTGGGGGAAGAATTTTCTGCGGTCTGATACACATCACTGTTTTGAACTGGTTGGTTGGTGCGAAAATTTCCTTTAAAATTTATTTGTTTTGTTATTTTCCACCAAGAACCTGCTATATGGGGAAGAATTAGGTTACCACATGCTGGTTTCTTATTCTATTTATTTCAGTGTGAATCTCTGTTCCCTAAAGTTTCAATCAGACTTCTGGACATCACAGCCTGCTGCATCCATTCTATCCAGGCCCAGGGTCCTCAGGTGAAACCCCCTGGGGAGGGACTCGCGGTCGCGATCAGGAATGATTGCTACCGCACCTGAGGCATCCTTCTGGCTGGTCCGCCCTGGTATCTCCCTCCTCCTACTGTAAGGGCTGATCCCTTCAGGTATCCTCTTCCTCATACACAGAAATGAAACCTTATCATTAACTATTCATTCTACTCTACCTAACAGTGTGTTATAAAGTTTCTGATCTTTTATACACAACATAAGTAAAAGGAATTACAAAATACCTTGCAATAACATTTAACATGTTGCTTTTACTGAGGCATCTCTTAGAGTTTCTCTCTTCAACCCAAATATTGTGGGCAGAAACCATGTCTTTTACTTTGTATTCCAAGTTACAGACACTAGCTTTTTGTCTGACATTTGCCTGGCACTAAGGACATAGTTTTTAAAAATGTAACTGAGAAAAAATGTCATTATCTGGACGTTTTCAAAATTACTATAGTAAGATTCTCTGTCTCTACCCCATACACACACACATATATATATGAGTGTGTATATATGTATACTCACATATATATACACACTCCTATATACTCATATATATATACACACTTATATATATAATACACTCATATATATATATATATATATATATATATATATACACACACACACACACCCATATGTATAAATATAAATACAGTTGAACAGAGTCACTTTAATAAAATAGCCAGCGTGTTGTTATCTTCATAATTAATCCAGTTCATGTATTTTCTAAATAAATTCGAACCACAGTCTCTCCAATGAGTTGTCATAGTGTAATGAAAAAGGCATGGAATCTAGATTCTAACAGTCTTGCTTTTACTCTCTACCACTTGCTGTCTGTGTGAAGTTCAGTAGGTTACCTAACTTCTCTGAGCTTGTTTCCTTGTTTTCAAAAATGAGCACGGGAATAATCATCTCCTGGACTTTGTCTTACAGATTAAATGGGATCACCTCTTTGAAAGTACTGCTGTCTAGTCTGTGCTTTCAAACGGAATCAATTAAGATGCTTTAGCACAAGGAACAGAGGCCAACTAAAATTGGATTAAACAGTAAGAAAATTTTATCTCGTATTACAAGAAGTCCGCATTAGGATAGCTCAGACTCCCATAACAAAATACTATAGACTGGGTGGTTAAACAACAGACGTTTATGTCTCACCGTTCTGGAGGCTGGGAAGTCCACGGTTAAGGTGCCATCATATTCAGTTTCTGGTGAGGACTTCCTTGCTTGAACAAGGCTACCTTCTCACTGTATCCTCCCTTGCAGAGAGAAAAAAAAAAATCATCTCTGGTGACTCTTCTTATAACGACACTAATCCCATCAAAGGAGCCCCACCCTCATGGCCTCATCTATAGGTAAGCCTAATTACTTCCCAACATCCTTGTCTCCTAATGCCATCACACTGAAGGTTAGGGCTTTACCATATGAATTTTCAAGGAGACAAACATTCGACCTAGGACAGATATATTCAAGTTAATACAAAGTTGATTCTTGAGTCTGAGGATCCAAATCCTATCCCTATCTGCACTGTTTTATTTCCTGTGATCCTAGCAGGCAAATTTGTTTTCCAGTTTGCAAAATTGATTCTTCCTATTTTATAAGAAGTCATATTAAACAGTCACTGTGCCTGTCATATAGTAGGCACTCAATTAGTAAATGAATGGCATCTGTAATATTATTTTTTCTGTTGGTAAAAAAATATGGTAAGGATACCAGGTGTAAGTGATAGTATGGAGAAACTAAAACTCATATGCTGCTGCTAAGAATGTCAAATCATCCTACTTTGGAAGTTTCTAAACAGTTAAATGTACGTGTAACTGTATTTCTAAACAGTTAAATGTACGTGTAACTGTATTATCAAGCCATTCTACTTATAGACAGTTATTCAAGAGAAAAGGAAATACAGGATACATGTATCCATACAAAAACTTGTACACAAATGTTCAAGGCAGCTGTATTTTCAATTGACCCAAATTGAAAACAACCTAAATACCAATCAAATAGGAAGATGATAACTTGCAATAAATACCTATACAATGAAATACTTCTCAGCAACAAAAAAGAATAAGACTATAAATCCATGCAACAACATGAATGGAACTCAAAATGATTATGCTGAAAGAATCCAGACCCCCCCCCTCAAAAAAAAATCCCATAGTATATTATTCCACTTATATAAACATCTAAAAAATGTAATTTAAGTAATAGTGGCAGAAAACTGCTCAGGAGTCTCTAGGAATAAAGATCAGGGAAGGGTGGGGGAAGGGTTACTAAGGGACATGAAACTTTAAGAGTTGATGATTATGTTCTCTCTCTTGATTTCTGCAATGGTTTTAGAGTTGAATATAGATATCAATCCCTATCAATTGTACACTTTAAATATGTGGAGTTTATTGTATGCCAATTATACAGCAAAAAGGGCCCTAAAAAAAGATCGTAAAAGTCATAACCCAGTAGGCGCACTCTTCTGAAGCATAGAGATACAACCAGATGATTAAGTTAAGTGGACCAGGAACAATTACCATGTAAATGCATTTGTAGGTCAATGACTAACTGAAGTCCAATGAATTATTTTAACCTACATGAGGATTTTCAAGTAAAAGTGGCTTTGGAGTGAGGATGTGGGTCTCAATTAGAATCTGAAGCAAAATAGGGCGTGCCTGGACTCACAATTCTCACCTTGCTTAATTGAAGTGAGTCTCACTTTTGCTGGGAAGCTGGGAACTTGCCTGTGCTTTCGATTGTCCCCATTTCACTTGATCCAGAGCTCTTGATTTATTGCTAATCCCTCCACCCCCTTGCAATTCAATGGCCATGTTCTACTTCTCAAGCACCTCTCTAGCTTATTATTTCTTTAATTGCACCCCTTACTCATGCTATCAACTTGGTCACATGTGCTCAATTAGTTTCTTAATTTTAGACCAGGGACATCACAGTCTTGTGCATCACAGTTTTCTTAAACTAACCTGACACTCATGATAGATGATGAATATAAATACCTTTAACAGAAAGGGTTGCTCCAGTTCCAATTCCAAGACAAAATTTGTAATCATATAGATCGTCCTATAATCTACTGTGCTATTTTTGGAGGGGGGAAAAAAAAAACTCTTAAATGAGTAAAATAGAGAAGAAATACAGATTACAGCATGGCCTACATGGAAAATATAGGGGAAAAAGAAAGGCCAGAATACAATTATAGAAAAAGAGTGTGTGGAGCTGCCTACCTCGTGCTCAGAACTGCTAAAATCTTCCTGGTTGGAACCTTGACAAGGCATTCTATTCCCGATGGGCTTTAAATTGCTCATCTCCTTTCAGAACAATTCTCATCTTCCTTTTACTCTCCTGGTAATAAATTGTGATAAAGAGAAGAAAGTCAAGGTTCTGAGCAGAAATGAAGACTCAAGTTATTTAGAAGCCAGAAATAAGAGGTAACCCATTGCTAGTGCTGTCCAACCCCAGCTCTAGGCATCTCCTGTTCTGAATGCCCAGAGCCATTTTCCTGCCATTGAGAATTCTTGGGGGGAAGGTATGACTATAAGGTCAGATTGTGGTCTTGAATTCTATTTGAGATGTAAGAGTCCTCATTTAATCCAATCTTTTTACTTTACAGGTGGGAAAAACAAATGAAGCTCAGAGAGAGAAAATTATTTGCTGAAGTCACACAGTTATAAGGAACAGTTGGGAAAACTGGGAGACAGAAAACATTCTCTGGGGATAGAGAATTCAGACAGTCAACTGAGCCCATGGCAACAGGATGCATAAACAGCAGCTAGGGCCTCAAACGGAGCAGACAAGGAGTGACACTTGAAGCAAGGGCAACAGGGAGGCTGTGGGTGACTGTTGACTGGCTCAGTAAGATGCCGGATGGGCCTCTTGTTGAACGTGGTTTCTTAATCAACCATCTCTAGTGGACTGTGCAAGCAGAGCAAACAGTTGAAATTCAAACGGAAAATTGTTTCCTCTGGGATGCTGAGGCACAAAATCAAAAAGTTCTGTAAAGCTAGACTCCCATATGTGACTCTCAGCTGGTGTGAGTCCCTGAACGAATTACATGTGGCCAGGGAAATTAATGCTCCACAGATGGGGGCCAAACTTGAAAGGAAGAATTGCGTCTGACAAGACCCCACCAGGCATTGAGGAAGTCTGGAAAGCAGACAGAGTCCACATTGATATGGTATGCTAGCAAGGGAGGATTCCCAGTGACATTATGATCAACCACATGAATGAGGTATTATATAATAAATAGACATATAAAAAAGACAAATTGAAAGAAAAGCAAAAAAGCAGTAAGAAGATTCCTTAATAGTTACCCTCCTCTAGTTGGATGGAATTAGGTGGGTGTTAACTCACTTTCCTGTGTATCGGAAATGCTACCTTGTTCTGAGTGAGTACAGTGCTTTTTACACCCGTTAAATCCTGTACGTGAATGATTTAAGATGACCCCTTTTCCTTCTGGCCACATACTAATTGACTTGAGAGTGAGTTACAGTCCCGAGAGAATAGCAGCCACATACTGGGTGTATTTTTAATGTCAATTTCTGCAGGAGCTTTTACACAAGGAAATTGTTGTAACAATTATTCTAACCTGGGCCCTAAGATAGATATTGATTTTTTTTGCACATTAGATGGAGAAGGATAGATGGGTATATGTAAATACAAAATGGAATGACAGTTACCTGGTTCTTTATGTAAAGCAGTGATACCCGGATACTAGGGAGTTGTCCTGTGGATTTGGAAAGCTGAGAAAGAAGGCTAAATGATTTTTATGGTTGTAATTACAGGGTTGGGGGGTAGAGTTGAGAGTTATAAACTCAAAAGGAAGAAATATCAACAAGTGATTTCAGAGATGCTTTTTTTCTTTGTCATTGATGGTAAGATTTTTTGTTGTTTTTGTTTTGCATTTATGACTTAAATAAAAAACTTAAGATAATTCAGAAATCCAGGAGATAGAATTTCCATAGTGCACACCTCAAGGAGCACAGCATACCAGCAAAATTGACTGGAATGACCACAAATACACAACTAAGAACCATGTCCTGCATTGCAGTATAGAAGAACATAATATAGATTGTCATTTATAAGATGTAGTACAATATGTTGAAAATAGGAATTAAATTTCCAAAGTATGAAAATCATTTACTTAAAACTAAAGTTGATTAAAGATTATCCTGATAGTGACATAATTATATTTAGATTTGTTTTCTTAGGTACCAATGAAAAGGTGGCATACATTATTTGTGAAAGGCATCTAATGTAAGATTTCATCAATAAAAACAGAAATGCCTGAGTTACTAAAGGAGACAACATAGACAATATTGGTCAGACAAGTCTGGATCCCAATTAATGGGACTGGGCATTGGGTAGAAGGGAAAGCCTGAGCATGCCTCATGTTTTAACTAGGTCTCCATCCTAAAGTGAATAAAGGGCCAGGTCTTAGAGGTAAATTAAGAAGCAACCTTTAAATAAAAAATTCAATTTTACCAGTAATCATGAAACTATAAAGTAAAATATAAGTGAAATGGCAATCTTGTTTATTATATTATAAAATCATTGCAAATCTAACATTCACTGTTTGTATTCACCCAGGGAAACAGCACTAGATACCTCACTTCCAGATGTGAGGAGATGAAATTTTTTATCTAACTAGAATCACAAAGTTAGTAATTTTCAGAATGAAGCCAAGGATGGAGATCTTCAGATTCAACATTTATTTATGATAAAAACTCTCAACAAACTGTATATGAAGGAGATGAACCTCAACATAATAAAGGCCATATATGACAGGCCCACATTTATCATCCAAGGGTAGAAAGCTGAAAGCTTTCCTCTAAAATCAAGAAAAGGGCAAGAATGACCACTTTTGCCACTTGTATTCAACATAATATTAGAAATCCTAGCCAGAGCAATTAGGAAAAATAAATATATAAACTGGAAAGAAATAAAACTGCCCCTATTTGCAGATTATGTATTATAAAAACCATAAAGATTTCACCAAAAAAACCTATTAAAACTAATAAACAAATTCAGTAAAGTTACAAGATAAAAATTGATTATTCAAAAAGCTGTTATGTTCCTAGACACTAATAACAAACTATCAGAAAGACAAATTAAGAAAACAATTTATAGCACAAAGAAGGAAATAATAAAAATCAGAATGGAAATAAATGAAATTGAAACTAAGAAGGCAATACAAAAAATCAATGAAACCAAGAGCTGGTTCTTCAAAAAGATAAACAAAATTGGCAAACTTTTAACCAGATTCAGAGAGAGAGAGAGAGGGAAGGAGGGAGGGAGAAAGAGCAAGAGAGAGAGAGAGAGAACCCAAATAAAATCAGAAATGAAAGAGGAAAAGTTACAACAGACACCACTGAAATACAGGCAATTGTAAGAAAATACTATGAACAACTATATGCCAACAAATTCGGCAATTTGGAAGACATGGATAAATTTTTAGAAACATGCAAACTTACAAGATTAAATCAAGCAGCAGCAGAAAACCTAAATAGGCCAATTACTAACAATGAAATTGAATCAGTAATCAACAAGCTCCCAACAAACAAAAGTCCTGGACCAGATGGCTTTACAGGTGAATTTTACTGAATAGTTTAAAAAAAAAAAAAAAAGAATTAACACCTTTACTTCTCAAACTATTTCAGAAAATCCAAGAAAAGGTCAGGGTCCCAGACTCATTTTATGAGGCCACCATTACCCTGATTCAAAAATCAGATAAAAACACTATGAAAAAAGAAAATTATAGGCCAATATTCCTAATGAACATAGGTGCAAAAATTCTCAACAAAATATTAACAAATCAAATTCATCAGTACATTAAAAATATCATATACCATGATCAGGTAGGATTCATTCCTGAGATGCAAGGTTGGTTCAATATGTGCAAATCAATGTGAAACACCACATAAACAAAATGAAAAATAAAAACCATATGGTCATTTCAATAGATGCAGAAAAAGCATTTAACAAAATTCAGCAGCCATTTATAATACAAATGTTCAACAAGGTGGGACTAGAAGGGGCAAGTCTCAATTTAATAAAGCCTACATATAATAAACCCACAGCTAACATCATGCTCAATGGGGAAAAGCTAAAAGCATTCCCCTTAAGATCAGGAACAAGACAAGGATGCCCACTGTCACCACTCTTACTGAACATAGTACTGGATGTGCTAACCACAGCAATTAGACAATAAAAACAAGTAAAAGGCATCCAAATAGGAAAAGAAGTAAAATTATCATTATTTGCAGATGACACGATAACGTATATAGAGAATCCCAAAGATTTGCCCCGAAATTCTGGAACTGATAAATAAATTTAGAAAAGTAGCAAGATACAAAATCAATATACAGAGATCAGTTGCATTCTTAATACACCAAAAACAAACTAGCAGAAGGAGAAATTAAGAAAGCAATCTCATTTACAATTGCATCAAAAAAAAGAAAAAATACCTAGGAATAAATTTAACTGAGGAAATAAAAGACCTGTACTCAGAAAATTGTAAGACACTGAAGAGAGAAGTCAAAGAAGACACAAATAAATGGAAGCACAAACCATGCTCGTGGATAGGAAGAATTAATATAGTCAAAATGTCTATACTATCCAAAGCAATCCATAGATTCAATGCAATTCCCATCAAAATGCCAAAGGCATTCTTCACAGAAATAGAATATATAATCCTAAAATTTATATGAAACCATAAAAGATCTACAATAGCCACAGCAACCCTAAGAAAAAAGAACAATGTTGAAGGAATCATGCTGCCAGACATCAAATTATATTACAAGGCCACAGTTATCAAAACAGCATCATATTGGCATTAAAAACAGACACATAGATCAATGAAACAGAACAGAAAGTCCAGAAATAAATCCATGTCAATATGGCCAACTAATCTACAATGAAAGAAGCAAGAACTTGCATTGGGGTAAAGACAGTCTTTTCAACAAATGGTGCTGGGAAAACTGGAAAGATACACGCAAAAAAATGAAATTGGACCACCTTCTTACACCATACACAAAAATAAAATGGATTAAAGACCTAAATATAAGACCTGAAACCATAAAACTCCTAGAAGAAAATATAGGAAGTAACCTCTCAGACATTACCCTTAACAATACTTTCAATGATATATCTCCTCAGACAAGGGGGGAAAATGGGACTACATCAGACTAAATAGTTGTGGTTTTTTGTTTGTTTGTTTGTTTGTTTGTTTTGGTGGGGGAGTTCCCTGGTGGTGTAGTGGCTAGGCTTCAGTGGTCTCAACGCTGTGTCCTGGGTTCAATTCCCAGTCAGGGAATTAACCCCACTCCAAAAAAAGGTGTTTTTTTGTTTTTTATTTTTTTTTTACAGCAAAAGAAACCATCAACAAAACAAAAAGACAGAATGGGAGAAAATATTTGCCAATGAGGCAACTGACAAAGGATTAATATCCAAAATTTAAAAGAAACTCATACAATTCAACACTAAAAAAGCACACAACCTGATTAAAAAATGGGAAGAAGACCCAAATAGACATTTCTCCAAAAAGGACATATAGATGGCCAATAGACACATGAAGAGGTGTTCAGCATCACTAATCATCAGAGAAATGCAAATCAAAACCACTATGAGATACCTCCTAACTCCTGTCAGAATGGCTCTCATCAATAAATAAATCAACAACAAATGTTGGAGAGGATGTGAAGGAAAGGGAACCCTTTTACATGCTGATGGGACAGCAAATTTGTCCAACCACTATGGAAAACAGTATTGAGGCTCCTCAAAAAATTTAAAATGGAACTACCTTATGATCTAGCAATTCCACTCCTGGGTATTTATCCAAAGAAATCCAAAACATTAATTTGAAAAAGTATATGCACACCTGTTTATTGCAGCATTATTCATAATAGCCAAGATATGGAAACAACCTAAATGTCTATCAGCAATCCCCCTTCTGGGGATCTACCCAAAGAACTTGAAAACTTTTGTCCGCAAAGACTTATGTACCCCAATGTTCATCGCAGCGCTGTCCACAGTGGCCAAAACATGGAAACAACCAAAGTGCCCTGCAACAGATGACTGGATAAAGAAGCTGTGGTACATATACACAATGGAATATTACTCAGCTGTAAGAAAAGATGAAATATTGCCATTTGCGACAAAATGGATGGACCTGCAGATCATCATGCTAAGTTAAATAAGCCAGACAGAAAAAACAAAGAACTGCATGATTTCACTCATATGCGGAATATAAAACTGAAAGCAAAGAAAAAAAGAAATGAACAAACAAATAACCCATGGACACAATCAATAGTTTAATGTTTATTTGGGGATGAGTGGGTTAGGGAGGGGTTGGGGGGGGAAGCTAAATATAAGGTGATGGAAAGAGAAGTCACATTAGGTGGTGACCTTATTATACATCAAGTTGACAATGCACTGTAGAATTGTATGCCTGAAACCTATGTAATCCTTGCTAACAGATGTCACCCCAATAAGTCTAACAATAAAAATGAATTAAAAATAAATAAATAAAAATATTCCAAAACAAAGGAAAAATAAAATAAAATAAATGATTGGGTAAAGCAGCTTTGGTACATTTACACAGTGGAGTATTAGCCATAAAGAAGAATAAAATCTTACCTTTTGCAACAACATGGATGAAACTAGAAGATACCATGCTAAGTGAAATTAGTCAGACTGAGAAAGACAAATTCCTTATGATCTCACTTATATGGGGAATCTAAAGAACAGAATAAAGAAACAATCAAAATAGAATAAAAACAAAAACAAAAAAATCAATTAAAAAATGGGCATATCATCATGCTAACTGAAATAAGACAGGTAGAAGAAACCAAGAACTACATGATTCCACTCATATGTGCAATATAAAATTGAAAACAACAAAGAAAGTCAAGGACACAGTCAATAATTTAGTAGTTATCTGAGGGTAAGGCAGGAGGGTGGTTGGGGAGAAGGGACAGGGAAACAAATATGTGGTGATGGAAAGAGATTTAACTCTGGGTAATGAACACATAATGCAGTGCATGGAGGATGAAATGTAGAATTGTGCACCTAGAATCTATGTAACTTTTGTTGATCAATGTCACCCCAATAAATCTAACAATAAAAAAAATAAAACAATTTAATTTACAATTACATCAAAAAGAATAAAGTACCAACGAATAAAATTAACCAAGGACGTGAACGATCTGTACACCAAAAACTGTAATACATTGATGAGAGTTATTGAAGAAGATACAAATAAATGAAAAGATATTTTCTGCTCATGAAATGGGAGAATCAATATGTTAAAATACTTACATAAACCAAAGCCATCTACAAATACAATGTAATCTCTATCAAAATTCCAATGGCATGTTTCACTGAAATAGAACAAACAATCCTAAAATTTGTATGAAACCACAAAAGACCCTAAATAGCTAAAGTCAAGAAAGAAGAACAAAACTAGAGGCATAATATGCTTTGATTTTAAACTATATTACAAAGCTACAGTAATCAAAACACTATGATATTGGCATAAAAACAGACACATAACTCAGTAGAACAGAATAGAGAGCCCAGATATAAACCAACACATATATGATCAATAAATGTATGACAAAGGGGATGAGAATATGCACTGTGGAAAGGACAGTCTCTTCAATAAATGGTAGTAGAAAAACTGAAATCATAGAACTCCTTAGAAAAACATAGGTGTTAAGCTCCTTGACATTAGTCTTGAAGATTTTTTTTTTTGGCGGGGGGCGGGTCGGGGGTTCAGATCTCACTTCAAAAGCAAAGATAATGAAAGCAAAAATAAGTGGAACTACATCAAACTTAAAAGCTTCTCTGTAGCAAAGAAACTATCAGCAAAATGAAAAGACAACCTACTGATGGGAGTAAATATTTGTAAATAATATAACTGATAAGGGATTAATTTCCAAAATATATAAAGAACTCATATAATTCAACAGCAAATAAACAAAAAACAATCTAATTTAAAAATGGGAAAATGTTTTGAATAGATATTTTCCCAAAGAAGATACACAGCTGGTCAACAGGTACATAAAAATACGCTCAACATCACTAATCATCATGGACATGAAAATCAAAACAATAAGGTATTACCTCATACCTGTTAGAATGACTATAATAAAAAGACAAGAAATAAATTTTGGTGAAGATTTGGAGCAAGGCAAATCCTTGCGCACTGTTGGTGGAAATGTAAACTGGTGCATTCACAAAATAATATGAAGATTCCTCAAAAAAATTAAAAATAGATTTACTGTATGATCCAGCAATTCCATTTCTGAACATTTATCCCAAGGAAAAAATCCACTAATTTGAAAATATACATGCATCTACATCTTCATTGCAACATTATTTAAAATAGCTAAGAAATTGAAATACCTTAAGTATCCAATGATAGATACATGTATAAAGAAATTGTGGTACACATATACAATGGAATACTATTAAGTTATTAAAAATGAAATCTTGCCATTTACAACATGGATGACCTCAAGGGCATTATGCTAAGTGAAATAAGTCAAAGAAAGACAAATACAGTATGATCTGACTTGTAAGTGAAAATTGAAAAACAAGCTCAGAGAACAGATTGGTGGTTATCAGGGGCAGGGTGTGGGGGTGTACAAAATGAGTAAAGGGGGTCAAAAGGTACAAACTCCAGTTATAAAACTAAAAAGTTATGGAGCTATAATGTACAGCATAGTGATTACAGTTAACAATAAGTTCCTGTATATTTGAATGTTAAGAGTAGATCTGTTTTATCAGAAGAAAAAAAATTTATAAACATGTATGGTGATACACGTTAACTAGACTTACTGTGGTCATTTCACAACATATACAAATATTGAACTATATAATGTTGTATACCTGAAACTAACATACTGTTATATATCAATAATACCTCACTAAAAATAAAAAATAAATAAAAAGACCTGGTTTTTAACCTGTGTGATTTCTTCCTAACATTAGCCTGTTTTCCACTCCAGACAGGGTAAATCCTTTGCCTATCACAACCTCATGATCCTCCTGGTTCTTATCGTAAATATTTCATACATGTCAGGATCCTCCTGAGAGTAAAGCCCCGATCAGCCTCAAGTTTCTTTTCAGAATAGGCCTTAATCAGCTGCGGCCATCTGATTGGGGTCAGCAGAGGTAACGAAAATGGTGGTCATTTTTGCCTTAGGCTAAGATGCCTACAGTCTAAAGCCAGGTTAACTTTTGTTCCCTTTTCACTTGTCACTTGCTTGGGTAATACAACTTGATTGGTCAGCACCATTTGTACTGATTTTACTTTGTACCACCCTTACTAGCCTGGAGTTTTGCAGGAATCTATGATGCAATGGGGAAACGTTTAGCTCTTAAACAGTATTTCACATATATCCTGGAGGGAAATTTGGAAAAAGGCAGAGGAGAGAAAAGGCAGCACCTTCTAAAATTATTTCCCTTTAAGGGAAACAAAATTTCCTTTTAGAGTCAAATTGTAAACCTGAGATTTTAGTTTGAATCTGCTTTTAATGTAGTGTGAAGTAATTGTCCTTGTCTTGCGTTTCTCTCCCTGAACAGTACCTCAACCAGTATCTTCATTGACAATGCGTACTTCTGAAGAATGAGTTTGATTAAAAATAAGCTAAATAGCTGACAGGGTTGCATGAAGAGAAGCAATAAAATGTGGTAGAAAGGGAATAGGAAATTGAGGGAGAAGGAACAGAGTTTACAGGACCTGAGTCAGCTTTGTTCATCTGAATAATGGTAAAGACAGTGAGGATAAAAGTGAAAGCATACACGGAGGTGCCAAAAAATGTATACACATTTTAAAGAGATGTTTCTATACATTTCATATATACTGATGATGACCACTTTGAGCACCCCTGTAATTGCAAAATGACTTGTATTCATCTTTTGTTATAGATATATATTATTACCATTTTAACACAGTATTTTTCTTTCTTAAAATGTGCATACTTTTTTGGCACCTTCTGTATACTATATATAAATGCTTATCATAGTTATAACTATTTTTTACTAAACTCTGTAAGAATTATGAGGTAATGGGAGGGAGCAATGGTTCTCCTACAAATACCAGAAGATAGGCAGGACTGCATCATCCTTATTTTTGAGGTGAAAACACATAGGCTTAGAGACATTGTCCGACACTTAGCCAATGGGAGAGTTGGAATGGGAGAGCAAGATCAGTCCTCTCTCCACTTTCTTGTGGCATTTTAACATATCTGATCAGAAGAACAACCCAAAGCTCTTCAAATTATAAATTCCTGGATTCCATGCCAGAGCTTCTGAATGAGCATGTCGTAGACTGGGGTTTGTGTATCTTGTTATTTATCTAGCTCTCCAAATCAAGATTAGCTGAATTTAGAAATCAGAGCTGGAGAATGTCTGCTGGAGCTCTAATTACAACTTCAAAAGGTACTATTGCATTCTGCTCCTAACAGGCTCAGTGACTACACACACTACTCACACCTTCCTGGCTCTCCTCTGTTTCTTCATTTGTAAATTTTGTAAGTTAAACAAGGTTATTTTTGAGGACAGTTCCCAGACGTGAACCCTAGATTTTCTGAAACTAAATCAGGAAGCAATTGCTGATTGTATTGAGATGCTCTAATAGAACAAGGTGCACATGATGTTGGGGTCTTTGAAGAATGTCCCGAAATGATATCCTGCTTCTAACCCATTCTCCTTTATCATGCTCCAACTGGAGTGATCCTTTTTCTATTCCTTGAGCATACCACGCTCTGCCTTACTCCATGTACTTTGCACTATTTGACCGCTCTCCCAAAATATAGTGTCTCAAGATCTTTGCATGGCTGGCTCCTTCTCATCGTTAAATTTTCATCTTAATCATCACCTAAAAAAAGTAACAATCACCTATTCAGTAACACTTTCCCTGGTCACAAGTAGCCCTCTTTCAGTGGATTTCTGTATTATTACCTTGTTTTTTTTTTGTTTTTCAGAGAAATTACCTCTATAGGAAATTACATTTATTGATTTGTTCGTTTGTTTGTTTTCTTTACCCAACCTATTGAAAATTAGGCTTCAGAAGAACAGGTATTTTTTGTTTCTCACCAATGTAGCCTCACCATCTAGAAGAGCCTGGCACATAGTAGATGTTCATTAAATACTAGTTAAATCAATATTAAATAAGTATAATCTTCAATTTTACCTTAAAATATTAATTACCATATTGCTCATTCTGATTGGTCTTTTTTATGTTGTTGGTTCTTCTTATCTTTTGGCCCTTGGTTGCCCACTGATATAATTAGGGAGTCTGGGTGATATACATGGATTTCCTTTGTATTGTTCAATTAGATCTGAAATCCTTTGGAGAATTTTCTGCACTCAGACAGTGCACAAGCAAAAATTCCCAAGGAGGATTTCTCAAAGTACTACAGGGCCAGACTGGAAACACCACTTTTGCCCATATTCCCTGTGTCAGCACCCAGTCAATGACCTAAATTTAACCATAATTGAGAATCAAAATCCTCCAATATGCCAAAAGGTAGAAATATGATTGATGATCACCTGGCCAGTCTAACTATACACTTCATTGGTAGTCCCAGAGTACTAAATTCTAAGCAGCAGTATCTCCATTTTCAGTATTCACCAAACTTCTCCCAAATTTTATCCTTCCAGAAATTTGTTGAAATACTTTGTTCCATTTTGCTTTGCTATAATGGTTGTATTTCTTTTTGGACATTTGTATTTTAATTTCAATGGGGTAAGTTTTAAGAGCAAATGTTTGGCCTACTCCATAATCTTGAATTGGAAGAAGATACATCTATTTTTAAAGTCTTTCAGCCCTACAAAGAATTTTTCACTGGCTATATTTTACCATTAAGCTCTGCCTCTAAAATTTTGGCTTTCTCTATATCTTTAGCATTATTTTTCACATGCACTTCTTAATTCCTTCATTATTTTTTCTGTTCATCTTTCTTATTGGACTACCCCAAAATTCTTCTTAGCTTATTGATGAGTACAATTATTTTTCCCTACCCTCAAAACTCAACATTCTAGACCATTGTCCTGAGGCTTATTTTCTTGCAATCAAAATCACCTACAGAATTTCTTTCTTAGAGAAATTCTACAATTCCATAAACAGGTAAGGACAAAGGATATGTGAAAGCCCTGGAACTGATCACAGCGGGTGTGTGTGTGTGTGCGTGTATGTATATATGAAAGAACACACAAAGGAACAGACAGGGGCTGTAGGGAGAGTAATCATAGTTCTCCAAAACCTTTTGTTCTCTAGTTATATTTAAAATGGAACCAAAAAAAAAATGCCAAAATGCAATATTTGAAACTTAAATTATAAAAAGATATTATATATTATGGAAAATTATATGCTAGACATTCATCCTTCACATTTACTCCTGCACCCTTGTGAGATGTACATTATTAAACTTTCTGTACATAAGAAAATTAAGACCCTAAAAATTGATCTAATTTTCTAAGCTATGCAGATAGTTAATTCCAGGTTTCCTGTTTCAATGCCTCTGGATTTCCTCTTCAATACACTTGCACATGTTGTCTAGAGTCTGAAGTCTAACTTTCTAGATGATTATTGAAATGTGGTAAGAATACTAGACATCTGAAATCAGAGAAGCCTGGGGACAAAGCCCATCTTTGTAAATTATTGTGTGACTCTGGGTAAGTAGCTTAAGCTCTTTATATTTGAGTTTCTTCACCTATCAAATGGTGAGAATAGTATTCATTTCACAGGCTTGGGATGGGGATTAAGTAAAATGTAGAATGGCTAGCATAATGCCAAGATCAAATAGGTACTCAATAAATGTTAGCTATTCTTATTTTCATCCAAGTATGAATGTTTTGGCTCAAAGAATGGAAATAAATTGGTCAAAGTCATAATATAGCTGACTAAAGGACTAACCTGGGTTATGCAGCAGTATCTCTAAACACTAGACAAATTCCAGTTTCTCTTACATGTCACTTTCTGCTGAATGGGGCCTTCAGCTGGCATCTTAACAAATTTTTAAAAGAGAGTTACCTGGCATGATTATAAATATGTACTGCAAGAAATTTGGAGAAACCATTATTTTCCATGGACTCATCCTTGAAAGTATTATAGCATAATAGTAGTTCTGCTCCCTCCAGAAAATTTTAAATGTTAACCATTTCAGAAACAAAGATATGATTAAGTGAACTCTCAAGTTCGTCTATAGATCTAGGAACATGAGGCTACATTTACCATAAACATGAATTGATTAAAATTGGAATCAATGGGCCTGTCTGTTGAGCATCAAAGCCTATAACCAGAGCATTTCATATTGATAAAAGTATTTTTTCATAGGGTTAGAAAAATGGAAGCACTAACCACACCTTGTCCTTTTGTTCCCTTAATAATCCAAGGCATGGGCGTGCACACACATGCACATTTGCATAATATAAGCACTGCCTACCCACCTTTACCTCCACTTATGCTCAAATGACCCATACATGCCTTTGGCAGAAGAATAAAAACCCTATTGAAATCTTTTTATCCTTTTTCACTGAGTAGCTTTCTCCATTTGGTTTCCAGAAGTCTTGTCTGAATATTCGCCTGTTCAACCTAAACATTGAAAAAATAATCCTATCATAGTAGACATTCTGACAGGTATGAGGTGATATCTCATTGTGGTTTCAATTTGCATTCCCCTGATGATCAGTGATGTTGAGCATCTTTTCATTTGTCTGTTGGCCATATTTGTGTCCTCTTTGAAGGAATGTCTATTCACGTTCTCTAGCCATTTTATAATCATATTGTTTGTTTTCTGATGCTGAGTTGTACTAGTTCTTAGGTAGTAATATACATACAATGAAATATTACTCAGCAATAAAAAATACAATGAAATCTCATCATTAGCAACAACATGAGTGCTTAAGAGGTATTATGCTAAGTGAGATAAGTCAGACAAAGATAAATACTGATGATTTCACTTATATGTGGAATCTAAAAAACAAAACAAATTAAAAACAAGATAAAACAAAAATAGACTCATAGACACAGACAACAGACTTATGATTGCCAGAAAGGAAAAAGTAGATGTCTGGGTAAAAACAGTAAAGGAAAATAAAAGGTATAAACTTTCAGTTATAAAATAAGTAAGTCACAGGGATAGAATGTATAACACAGGGAATATAGTCAATAATATAGTAATAACTTTGTATTGCAACAAATGGTTACTAGACTTGTTATGATGATCATATCATAAAGGATCGAAATGTAGAATCACTATGCTCTACCCCTGAAACTAATATAATACTGTATGTCAACTATACTTTAATAAAAATAACGTTATACTTCAGTATTGAGAAACTTGTGAAGTAAAAATAAGAGTATTAATTAGAGTAATTTAACCAACCTCAACAAATGAACAGAATATAAAAACATGAGTACTGAAACGAGAATCATACACTTCACAATTTTGGATATTTGTGAATTCTAGCTGCTCTTTAGCCATCTTCTCAAGGCTTCAACTCCCTCATTTGTTAAGCATATACTATTAATAATTCCTACCCTATAAAGTTTATTCATTCATTCTACACAGATTTTTTTCTAGAATCTTCTATATTCCAATGAGTGTGCTGAGTCCTACAGAAACATTATGAAGTAAGACAAAAACAATTCTCTGACGTAGCCCACAGTCTTGGAGGGAAGAAAGCCCATAAAGACTTGCTGTGACAGAAGTATGTTCAGAGCGTTCATGCTGTCAAAGTCACCTGAAGGAATGCCTATGGTATCAGCGACTGGAGTGCTAGGTAAAGGGTGGGGGTGGAGCTAGGTGGAGGTGGAGCTAGGCTGAGGGTTGGGAGATGTATTCCACCCCACGTTAAGACTCCTAATAGAGCTCAAGTTGCCCTATCTAGTCCTACTTGGCCCTGGGAGAGGTCATCCTTCTGTGTTCAGGGCCCCACACAATATTCCAGGTTTATAAATGATCTAGACCATTGAAAATGGGGGGAGAAGGCTGTATTCATGGGATTAACAGATTGAGAGGTTGACATTCTCCTAGACCATAGACAATGATCTAGATATTGTAAGCAGGCCATCTTCTTCAGACCACAATAAGAAGAACCATTTGTCTTCTAACTGATGCACAGCACTTTCTAAAAACGAAAGGGCTATCTCAGAAAGCCCTCACGTAGCTTTGTGCTGCTCCCCAGCACCGACATCCATAGGATATTTGCTCCCAAAGACTGAGCCTTCTCCCTACGCAAACTCCGGTTCTGCCCATGTGCCTCCCTAATGGTGGAACCATCAAATAGTCAAGAGAAAGGGACTGGTTTTCTTGATCTTATATCTTGGCTATAGATCTTTGAATTAAACAACAAAAAATTTAGCATCTTTGTCTTTTTGTTCTAATCTGAGAAATTCGCCTGGGATGATGAATCCAAGGATAAAGGGTGGGAGGTAGGGTGAGTGAGGACTGAACCCTGTGGTTGGTTCCAAAGTGTTATTTCTGGAAGTCAGAATCAGGCAGATCACGCCATTGTCTTTAGCGACCCATTCTCCCTCTCCCCTCCCAGAGTCAAAATGGAATAAAGTACATTTCCCAAGCCTCTGTTATGTAGCAAATTTACAGAAGTGGAAAATATTTGCTAAACTTCTTCACACAGGATAGCCAAGGCTAGATAGATTTCACTTTCAAGTTCAGGCTTCTTCCAAGACCAATTATTATTTTTTTTCTTCAGGCTAACATTTTGGTATGGCCACTGGTTTGTTGCACAATCCTTAAAAAGACAGACTGTTTCCTTACTGCAGCCCTACCTTTTGCTAGCTGAATGAACCTGAGCAAGTCACTTCACTTCTCTGAGTCCTATCTGTTAGACAAAGACTGTCATTTGGGGAATATAATAACATATACCCTTTATAATTATTGTGAGGATTATATGATTTAATCCATGTAAAGCTTTTAAAATGGTGGCTTACGTATAATTGTTTAAAAATTTTAAAAACATGTTAGGTGTAGTATTTTTCAAAATGTCTCTCTGGCTCTTGCTTTTCTGTTTCCTGCATAATTATGATTATTATGTATTAATGCTACTATGCACTAAATACTTTGCAGGGTAGACTCATTGTTAAAAAGATTATACAAAATAGACATTATTCTTTGCATTATATGAATAAAAAGATAAACAAAATTCATGTCTACCTAATTATTTTAGTATATTTTATTATCCATATTTAAGGTTATATATGTCTATTATAACTAACTGTATGGTAGGCATATATAAGAGCATACGAGTGTTATCTCTTCCTAAATCTGTGGTTAGTGGCATTACTTTGATAGTTTCAAATAATCCATTGTGGGAGTATTTGCACTATGGAAATTGGCAAATGCTATAAATCAAAGCTTTATTTATTGTTTTGTTCATTTTTCTAGACTAGAATTAATAGGTTAATAAGGCAGATTAAACTCTAAAATGTTCTATGTCTATTACATTGTGAACAATACAAATAATTGAGGGAAATTTTTTTGGTATTCAAACACTGTTAAAGAATTTAGCAAAGATTTCGATCATGCCATTAACAAACAAATGAAGTTTATATCTTTGTTTCATTTTTGTTTGTTAACATAAATGAAAATAGCAACCAATATTTATGTCACTACCACACTTATTCACCAATAAGGTGATTACTTTGCCGAACCAGATAGTAATCAAGCATTTATTTGTAGTCTGATTTTTGTCAAATCATGACAAAATGCAAAAATAGGTTGGCTGTGGATAAAGCATTCAAGAAAAAAAAACTAAAGTACAAGTATTCTGTGAGAATCAAATGGCTATCAAGATTTATGATAAAAACTACTATACATTATATGTAAATATATGCTATACAGCCTATATATCAGCAAAGTGTATAAAAACCATATCTATCTAGATATACATATGCAGAGTTTGTTCCCCAGAGAGCTGGTTGTTAAATACTTATCAGCACACCACTGTGCCAAGACAGTTACCTTCTAGTCATCACCCCTCTGCCTCCTGAGTAGATCAGAAACAAACTCTGGTCCAGACACCAGCCAATACATGTCCCAAGCCCGATAGTATTTTTTGGGACCAGTCTTCCTAGGATGACTTTGTGTGAGCTATGAGTCATTAAGACATGGCATTTTGTATCTTTAAGGCAAAAGGGAAGCTTGCCCTATTAGCATAAACAAAACTTTCTCAGGACCTCAACTTGTAAAAAATTAAGAGAAGCTGAAACTCACTGACATTCCTATAAACTCAAGAGGAATGTGGGAGTCATCCCTTTCAGAACTTTTGTCTCTATGGGATGAGTATACTAACAGGCCAGGCTCAGGCTTAGGTCTGCACGTTATCATTTTCATTCATTATCTGTAAGGCAGAGCTGGCCCAGTTTCCCTTGTCTGGGCCGTGGATGTCCCCTGCTGGACGCCAGAGCTCACTGCAGCGAAGAGAACTGGCGCGATTGCGGCAGCCGCAGAGGTGTGAGAATGCTCACTGCCTACCTGCATCTCAACAGGAAACCACTCAGATGGACTCTCTTGTCTCGTTTCACAAACCTGTCCTCATTTACTGGTTTCATCTCCCACATTCATAATAATCACTAGGTAGCAAGTGTATCAAGTGATAATGTCCATCACGTGATACACTCTCAATAAAAGAGTAATTTTTAAAAAGTGAGCATATGCCTAATCCTTGCCAGATACAGTATACATTATCTCCTGCAATCCTCAAAACATCCAAACAAGTTAGGATCTGTGATTAACTCTTCTGGTTTTCTTTTTCAGATGAAGGAGCTTGGGCCTAGAGGTTGGATAATTTGCTTAAGGTTAGATAGCTTGGATATGACAGCATTAGCATTGCAACAGGGATTGGATCCCCCATCTGCTGGGCTCACTCCTCTGCTACACCCTGTACCATCTCTAAGGGTGTTTGTTCTCCAGTGTCCCACTTACAAGCAAACTTCCTGTTCTCATTTGTTTTCATACTTCTCAACCCCCACCATTCACTTACAACCAATCTTTTCCTTTGTCCTGCTTGCTGTGTACCTTGGCCAAACCTTGTCTGCTTTCGGAGCCCAAGTTTCTTCATCAGATAAATTAAGGGGATGGGTTAGCCGACTGTTAATTTTCCGACCAATTCTAAAATGCTGATGCTTTGTGAATTTAATTTCAGAATAGACAGGATGATATCCAAATTGCTGGGTTTTTCGTCTCTGGCCAAGGAAACAAAACTCAGTGGTGTACTACATACAAATTTGTATCAAGAAGATGACGTTCAACCCCAAGTTCAGGTTGCCCTATGGGAATATATTTTTCAGATCAGAAGCCATTGATCACTTATACGAGAGGTTATCAGTAGGGGAACAAAAAGTGCTATTTCTTCCTTCTGTCCAGTGAGCCAACGCATGGTTGGCAATTCAGACAGCCAGTTGGGAGTTTTCACTGTGTGACAAGCCGAGAGGCATTTCTAAAGCTGCCAGCACAGAGGCCTGTCGAATCTGCTAAGGAACCAGATGTAGTAGATAAAATATCTTCCACAGCTTAGCATCTGGGGCCTGTGCCTGCCAGCTGAGAGAAGAGGCTGGGTGCACAGTGCTAGGGGTGGGGATGGCGGGCGGATAGCAGCAGAACAAATCACACACTTTCTCATTAAAGTAGAAAAACAGCAGTTCTAGGGAGCATTTCACACTTTTGAAAAGACTGGATTAAATGAAAATGAATTGTATTTACATTATTATTATATGAAAGACCAAATTTTAATTACACGTTGTACCCTTAAACGCTCTTATTTTACTGATAATAAAATAGCTGTTGCTGTTTTACATTTCTGGAATGCAACTTTCTTTTTGTGATTGATTCAGTAAAATCATATACATTCATTAAGGCCATCTATATCTTTATTTTCATATGTCTTGCGTAGTCAAGTTCTGCCCACAATAGGAAATACAAATTTAATGCATTATTTTTCCCTTTCAAATAACAAATGACTATACTCATATATGTTGGGCCATATGTCCTCCGTTTGTTTTTCAAAAATGCGTTTCCCATTTAGAATCTTCAAATAGTATTCACTGCTTTCCTTTTAATAAAATTCATCATACATTTGACAGATGTGATGATTACCAAGATGAAGAGGCCAAGTGTTTATTTTCAAGGAGCTTACAGCTTTAAGAATCAAAGGAGACATTGCTCTAGAATTAGTGTAGGCTGTAGGTGTGGACGGGTACCAAATGAAGGACACCTTTCTTTGTGTCATGGTGTCTGTGGCTTGAACTTACACTTTCCAGTACAAAGGATATGTGTGTATATAGTTTCCTTTTCTACTTTGATTCTTTTTATACACAATATTTATTCAACATTGATATACCTAAAGAAGTGATCACCTTAAGTCCAGCAACCATCTGACACTATACCACGCTATCACAATATCATAGACTATATTTCCTAGGCTGTACATTATACCCCCATGACTTAGTTCTTTTATACCTGGAAACTTGAACCTCTTATTCCCCCTCTTAAATAGAATATATATAATAATAAAAGAGAGTTTTATAACAATCTCGATGATTCTCTTAAAAATAGCTTATGCTGTATTTTTATTTTAACATTTTATATATATAACATATATGTTTTATATATAAATATGTTATACATAAAATATTTTTTATGTTATGTATAACATATGTTTATTTTATATATAACACATATTATGTATATTTTATATATACCATGTATTATGTATATATTGTATATAAATATATATTATATATGTAACAAAATGACAAAAATGCTAGAAGAAAGTTACCCATAATTCCATGCCATTTTCAAATCTATGCTTTAACTTTTCCATGTCACTTTCTAGTATTCCTTCTATGTGCTTTCACAATATCATAGATACATTCTACTTTTTCCATTACTGTAATACCAATTACTCCTCTGCAGTCCCTTACCATCTCTTTCTTTTCTTTGTCCTTATCCTTTCCCAGTTTGCGCCGTCACCCCTAATACCAGAAAATTGAAGACCACCTGGAGTATGTGTCTTTCCACACCTTTCTGCACAGCTCAAGAATAGAGTCCTAAGCAAGCCATAATTTTAATCTTTTTTCTAAGATAAAGTTCATGCTACACACACTTCCCTTCATATTCTATTTCTCACTTAATGAAACCTTTATTAGCCATTCTGCTATTAATAAACATTTTTATCCACTGTGTTTCACACAATAACACTGAAAAATAGGACTGTTTTACACATATTTCCTCATAAACTTTGATTCTATGGATTAGACTTTTAGGAGTAGGATTACTGGGTCAATGAGTATATATATTTTTTACTATAACAGCTATTGTTAAACCACATTTCAAATTTCTGTCAATAATATATCAGACTGATTTCCTCCTGTATCCTACCAGCACTAGTTACTATAACTCTTTCTAAATCTTGCCAATTTAATAGGTGAGAAGCAGTATCCCGTTATTCATTTTAACTTACATTTCACTAACTACTACTGAACTTGACTTTTCATAGGATTTTTATGGCCTTTTTACATCTTTTGTTCTATGGATTGCTTATTCAAGTATTGCATTGTAAACAAAGACGGTTCTCTCACTAAGTTCATTATATTCCTCACCCCCAATTTCTGATAGAAGAATAAATTGCTAGGTTCCAGGACAGTCATGAAAAAATATTACAAGAGGGTGAGAGTAGTCATCAATACCACTTACCTAGCAATGCTTGAATTAGAAGAGAACATTGCAATTATGTAACATTTATTCATTTAACAAATTCATTAGAAATAAATTAGTGATTTGTGTGTGACACTGTCCTAGGCACGAAAGACTCAGAAAAAGAAATGTGAGGAAATAAAATTATGTTTTCCATTTATAGAAAAGGTTCAAGGGAAGACACATATAAACAAAAAATTATAATAATAATTGCTATAAAGGTGCCAGATATAAAAGGTTTGAGAAAACAGAAGGGAGAAATAATTTCTGCATGGAAGGGACAGGAAAAGCTTCAAAAGAAGGTAACACATTTTTTCTGAATCAAAAAGAATAAGAAAGAAAGATTTTACCCAGCCAGGAGGCTAGGAAAAGAAGTGTGAAGGAGAGAGTCTATTCTAGAGAAAAGAAAGAACGGGAGCAAAGTTAAGGTGGTTAGAACGTATATAGTGGTCATGGAATGGCAAGAAATGCTAAATGATTTGAGAGTGGGGTTTCTAGGGCCAAATCCAGAGAGACTTTGGGGTAGATAAATAAAATCTATTGGATCCAAGTCTGTGCCTTCAATAGCAATGATGTTGCCCACAACCTCTGTGCCAATTATAACCTACACCTACTTAGTCTTTCCCTTTACTTCTCAATTCCAAATAGACCCATATGGATTATACTGTACTGATCCAGCATTGACATGTAACATAGCCCTATAACAAATAGTTAACATTCATCTGTGCCATGTATTTAAGATTTCATCCTGTCTTTTCCTGGCATGCTGATCTTGAAACCACCCTTGGTTGCTTATCTGTTTTTAAAGACCTGATATTGACCACTTGTTCCAGTCCTTTCTCATCCCATAGCCTGACAAGATTCAAAATGCTGGGGAAGGGGAGAAATGAGTCAAAGGCCAGTTAGGTTTTGTAAAAGGCCTTGGATTCAATCTTAAGATTTCATGTTGTTAAATAATACGTTAAGTACTTACTATGTGCTAGACACTCTTCTAGATGCTGGCATATAAGAACAAGATAAACCAACTTCCTATGCCATAGGAGGAGATTTTAGTGTAAAGACTTAGGAGTGCTCTATAGAAAAAATCAGCTCCAATGGAAAATTTAGCCAGAAAGAATCTATATTCCAGGATGAGTGCTTCATTTCACAGCCTTCATGCTTAGGCCTCTTTCAACCTGATCACATTTTTTCTCTGCGGTAATTGAAAAAGGCTAATTAAGATTCTCTCCCTTTATTAAAACTAATCAATTACTCAGTTTTATTTTTCCAAAGTGTGTTGAGTGAAAAACTTAATAAATTAATATTAAAAAGGGACTTTTCATAATGATAAAAGGCACATTCTTTAAGAACATAACAATTGTACTTTTGTATGCATCTAATAACAGAACTTCAAAAAATGAAACAAAAGATAAAAATAAAAGGTGAAATAGACAAATATACAAATTATTGATAGATATTTCAATATTTCTATCTCAATAATTGATAAAACAAGTAAACAGAAAATTAGTAGGAACACAGGAGACTTGAACACCATCAACCAATTTGACCTAATTGAAATTTGTAGAACACTCTACCAAACAGTAGCAGAATACATGTTCTTTTAAGTGCACTCAAAATATTCACTCAAATAGACAATTTGCTGGTCTATAAAACAAGTCACAATAAATTGAAATTTTATGAGACCTGTTTTTTTACCACTATGGAATTAAATTAGAAAATACCGCCATTTGTGACAACATAGATGGTGCCTGAGATTATCATGCTAAATGAAGTCAGACAGAAAAAGTAAAAAACCATATAATTTCACACATATGAGCTATAAAAATGAAAGCAACAGATGAATAAATCAAACAAGAACTCATAGACATGCAACAGTTTAGTCGTTGGCAAAGGGTAAGGGAAGAGGAAGGCTGGTAGAAGAGGGTCAAGGGGGTCAAATATATGGTGATGGAAAAGAATTGACTTTGGGTGGTAAACACAGTGCAATATATAGATGATGTATTACAGAATTGTTCACTTGAAACATGTAATTTTACTAAATGTCACCCCAATAAATTTAATTAAAAAGGAAATCAATAACAGAATATCTGAAAGTATCGTCAAATATTTAAAATTAAACATTTCTAAATATACAATTTAAAGAAGAAAGCACAAGAAAATTAGAAAAGATTTTTACTTAGATAGAAATGAAAAGCCATCAAAATGTGTGCGATACAACTAAAGCAGTGCTTAGAAGTAAACTGATAACAAGGAATGATTACACAAGAAAAAAAAAAAAAGAATTTTTCAAAGCAACTGTATAAAATAGCATAACAATCCTGGTATATAATACCTTAAAATAGAAAATGACAATCAAATGCAAAGTAAATAAAGATAAGAAGTAATAAAGTTGAACAAAAATCAATGAAAAAGAAAAGAAAAACAGAAAAAATATAACCCAAACCTATTTTTATGACAGGGCAATAAAATTGATAATACTCTAACCAGACAAATTAAAGATAAAGAAAATATAAACAATATTATAGAATATATATCAATATTAGAAATGAAAGAACATCTCTACAGAGCCTATAGACATTTAATAAAAAGGAAATTTGATGAATATTTTACCAATAAGTCGGGCAATTTCAATGTAATGGGAAAATTATTTGAAAGGCATAGTAACCAATGATCACTCAAGGAGAAAAAGATACTCTGAATGGCCACATATATTAAAGATACTAATGTTATAGCTAATAACCTTTCCACAAAGAAAACTCCAGGCCCAGAAAGCTTCACTAGTGAATACTATCAACATTTAAGCAAAGAATAATATCAAATGATTAATTACTCACAAGCTCTTCTAGAAAATTAAAGAGATGAAGTATTTCTAAACTCATATCATGAAGCAAAAATTACCCAGATGTTTAAACCAAAAGTATTACAAAAAATAAAACTAAATATAAATATGCCTCATAAACATCATCCTTAACAAAATTTCCTTCAATTTATTCTAGCAATATATAATGAAGATACAATAATACATCATCATAATGTGGAATTTATCACAGGGATATAAATTGCTTTAACACTGAAAATCAATTAAATTTACCTCATTAACAAAGTTAAATTAAAAAAACACATGATCATCTCAGCATATGCAGAAAAACATTTTATAGTATTTGATAAAATTCAAAATCCACGTATTTTTTTACAAACTTTCAGCAAACTAGTAATAGAAGGGCTCTTCCTCAACCTGATTAAGTGTCCCTTTGAAAAAGCTACTGCTAACGTTACACTTTGTAGGAAAACACTGAGTCCTTTTCTCCCTAAGTTCAGGAACAAGGCAAGGATGACCACTCTTACCTCTCCTAATCATCATCATACTGGACATACTAACCAGGACAAGAAGGCCGGACAAGAAATAGAAGCTATTAGATTGAACAGAAAGAAGTAAACCTCTTTATTGATAGACAGCCTGCTTATCTAATATCCTACATTACCTATAAAAATGCTACTAAAACTAATACCTGAGTTTATATACTGACACATAGTATATGAAAATTATTTTTATATACTAGCTAATATGTACTAAATTGTGCCACTCCTCCTCCCCATTCATATGTTGAAGCCCTAACTCTCATTTTGACTGTATTAGGAGACAGGATCTATAAGGTCAGATAGATTAAGTGAGGTCCTAAGAGTGAGGCCTTAATTGAGTAGGACTGGTGTCCTTGTAAGAAGAGGAAGAGACACCAGATTGCCCAAATTCTCATTCTCCCTCTTTCTCAGCCCTTCCCCCTACTCTCTGTCTCTGTGTATGGGGAATGGCCATTGACAACACAGCAAGAAGGGAGATGTCTGCAAGCCTCACCAGACACCAACCCTCTGGAACCTTGATCTTGGACTTCCATCCTCCAGACTATAAGAAATAAATTTTTGTTGTTTGAACTACCCAGTCTGTGCTATCTTGCTATAGTAGTCTGAGCCAGCTAACACATAAGCTATGAATAATGGAAATAGAAATTGAAATATAACTAATATGGTTACAAAATTATTTGAGCAATACAGAAAAAAAGATTTCAATTAAAATAAAAGAACAAAAGACTACTATATGGGAAATGTTTAAAAATATCTCAAATACATAGTTAAATACTACATAAAATTGAACATTATATAAAAAATAAAACATAAGAACCAATGGAAAGCCAAAGAACCAATGACTGGATAAAATAGTTTAATATAAATTATTAAGTAATAAGATTAATTATTGAGTATTCAAATTAAGGTTGACATTGAAAAAGGTAGATTTATACCAAAATTTTTTTGTTACTTAATAAAATGGTTAACCTTTTTTACTTTTCTGTAAACACTTGAAAGAAAGATGTTTACTGTTCATATAGAATACTATTTTAATATATGCTAAGTAGATCCACTATAATAATTATGTTAATGAGGGTTTTCAAATATTTAATTTTATTTATTTGAACTGTCATAATGTGGGAGCGGTGAATTAAAATTTTCTGTGCTTAAAAATAAGCAATATGGGTACAATAGCATCAGCAATATAAAATACCTAGAAATTAATGTCTATATGACATACATATAAATACTATTGTGTGTGTATGTATATATAATGTACATATATATACATATGCACAATTATATATACATGCAAGTCAATATACAAAAATTTTATATATATATATATATATATATATATATATATATATATATATGTATACCTATTCTCAATGAGTAAGCTATTATGAGTGGCTTTCACCCCTCTATATTATTAGAAAGACATAAGTAGATGAACTAGGTAGTAGGCAGTTATCATGAAAACTCACAGGAAACTAAGGAAGCTTGGGAATGCAGCTCAGCAGCTGTGAGCACACTTGTAGACACTAAGCCTCGGCCACAGTATGTACTTATAATGACTTCTAAATGTTTTTGGAATGAATGTGTGAAATTCTACTTTTTCCTGACATTTCCTCTAGCTGACTACAACATTCCAGGCAGTAACCTGGTTAGCTAAAATAAAGCACCATGCCAAAAAGACTGTCAGAGTCTAATTATGAATCTGGAATGACAAGTTTCGACCAGAGGTCCAACTTTGATAGATGATAGTGACAACCTGAAGCAAAGGTGTTGAGAGGGGATTTTGAGAGTTTTCTCGAACTCAGTAGGGGAGAGAATTATAGTCAAAGAGACACATCTACCTACTGTGGGGTTGTCAGCATGCACACTTCCTAACAGTCATCCCTGCCTGAAATGTCATCATGGATCCGGAGAGCGAAGCAGGCCCTCAGTTGGTATTAAATGATGTTATAAGTAATCCATTTTTGATCTTTGGTGACCATTCAGCTCACTGCTATGTATCAAGCCACCTTTTAGATAATTTCTTGCCCTTTTCACAATTGCTAAACCCAAATACTATTGTTGGAACTTAACCATTTGATTAGCTACTTTGTAATGTTTCATAAATGAAAAATCATTTTGTTTAATTCACACACACACACACACACACACACACACACACACACAGAGATATGCTTTCATACAAGGAAAAAATAAGTTAGCAGATGTGTTTTGACTTACCCATTCAGGCAACTGCTAAATGACAATTCTAGACCTAGGTTTTCATTTTGTTCCCAAGTCTAGTGTGCATTTCAATATTACAGACAAGTATCTTCAAGTTATAAGAATCAGAGTCACATATAAAAACAGTGTATGATTTGGCCAAAATTAAAAAGCTACTGAGTTGCCAAAGAAAGATTTCACTTGTCAATTTGATTAAATTTATGATAATTTTCTTTTATGGTTAGGGATCCTTTCTGGAGGATTCCCTCTACCACATGATATTTCATACTGTTTTGTAGTTACCTAGTTTCTTGTTTCTTCTCTAGTTGATCATAAGCAACTTGAAAACATTCCTTTAATCCCTACATACATATAACCTAACATACTACCTGGCCTACTATAGGCACCCCCAAAATTGTTGGTAAATGAATAATTAAATCAATGCAAGTTATTTTCAGTCTTTCATAAGACTGTGTTATTTGTCAAGAAAGTGATCTGAGAATCTGAAGAAATGTAATGATGTACCTCCATTGATTTCAATACCATCTATCTTTTATTAATATCAGCTAGAGGCCTGGTACTAAGCCAAGCACTTTACCATACATTTTGTTCCTTGACCACTCACAATAAATCTGTAAAATGGATATTATTTGACCTTTTGCACAGATGAAAAACTTGATGTTCAGAGAGACCAACCAATAGCATATCCTGTTTCACACAGGAAGAGCCAAACCTCTATCTTCAAATCCTAAAGAAAGAAAAAAAGGAAACAAAGTCCTGCTCTTTCCATAACTATGTTAGTTAAATTTAAAAAATACATATATATTTTTAGAACTGTGTAGAATATTTTTTAGAATGATTATATAATTCTTCAAATATTAATCTTTTAAATCATGAGATCTAAAAGCATATTTGTGAAAGATTTATCTTCTGTTTTTAAATTGTTTTCTTTGTATATTAGAATGTAAAGTAAAATCTATTTAGCAGTGTCCTGGTGTATCATGTTTTCTTCTACTAAGCCCTGAGAAGTTCCAACCGAGTTGTAATTCAAATTTACAACAGTTTTTCACTTGTAGCACACCCTCCCTCCCCATTTTGTCCTTTGGATGACCTCATAATGACTTTTACTGTATTTATGCAAGACCTTTCTAATTAGCCCCTTGGAACTTCCAAATAGAGAAGAAACAGAAAAGAATAAAAAGAGGAAAGAAGACAAACGATGATCTGGGGTAGCATTTGACTAGCAGGAACTTTTCACACTGTCAGGTCATAGAAATACAGAAAGTCAAGAGTCCTGGAGTTCTCGTAATCCAGCCCCATAATATTTACAGATGTGTTTACTTTGGCATATGTAAAAGACCACAGGGTTTATAGTCAGCCAATCTGGGGTCAAATCCTGACTTCGCTACTTTAGGCTTTATGAGCCTAATTTAATATGTTACTTCACCTTGTTTTCCCTAATTATAAAATGAGAATATTGATATCTAACTCATAGGAATTTTTAGAGGGACCAAATGTGGTAATATATATAGCACTAAGCACATGCCTGGCACATTGGAAGAACTCATAAATGTTAGCCCCTATGTTGTCATTATGGTTGTAATACCATGGTGCTTTATTGGGCAATTTTAAGTGTATAAATTATCTGGGTATGGTTGCATCCTGATAAAACTTATTTTTCAGCTACTCTCAGACAATGGCCTGGTCTTAGTAGAAGTATTAAAAGGTAAAGTTAGCCACAACTCCTCCGATGAGTTTATCTTGTCATTTTGGTCCTTAAAATAGTATTCTGATGATAATACCTAGGAATTCCAGGACAGCTTTGTGTGTGTGTGTGTGTGTGTGTGTGTGTATATATATTCCAATGGAATCTTCCCAACTCTTTTTTTCTTTCATTCATTTCAATTTATTTTATTAAGTTTATTAATTGATCTTCATTTCATTATCTCAATTTCTCTAATACTTCTGAATGTTTTCCCTCTCTTTATATGCTTCAGTCTGGAGAGTGATGTGCACACACAATGGGTAAATTTGGGAAGCATAAACTGGGCGTGCTCATTGCAGGCCCTTCCTTTTCCTTTTTGGGGCATGTAACTCCCAGGGAGCATACGTTGTTCCCTGCTCCTACATGCCACATATTTTATGAGATCCTGCTTCATTTGAGGAGGTCCATGGATGTTTGGCCATGTCTGCAGTTACCTGAATAATCTGCGGAATCTGGATCAATACCAGAAGTTTACTGTCCCACATAAAAATTACATCTTCCCACTTAGTCTTACTAAAGTAAGTGTGGGAACCAATGTATTTTGGCCCTCATCTGCTGCCTGTTTGAGCCACAAAGGGGAGCACTGTTTTGGGGACTCCCCTCGAAGACCCCAGAATTGAGTTTGGAATCATAAAATCTTTGATTCAGACTATTTGTTTTTCTTATAGCCCTTTAATTAGTAGTTCTCAAAAAAAAAAAAAAAAAAAAAAAAAAAAAAAAAAAAAAAAAAAAAAAAAAAAAAAAAAAAAAAAAAAGACCTGGAAACCAAATTAGTAGTTCTCATGTATGCTACATTCAGACATTGGAATTATGCTATCTAATAATTTCACACCACCTACAATGCTTATCAACTAGGTCTGTATACCATTCCAAGATACTTTTGCCTTCAGATTATGAAGGTTGACCTTTATTTGGAACCAAGCCAAGGCTAGTCTAGCGTTGCATTTGCTTGTCTGCTTTTATATTATCTCTGAGGCTCTACACTGTAGCACCTGCAAATTTTACGTATGTGTATTTGAGATGCCTTTAACATTTGAAATAAAGTGGTTCTATTTAATGGGCAAATAAAGAGACAGGTGGACCACTGTCAAGATAGAGATGCAAGTCCTGGTTGTACACAGAAACTAGGAAAAATAATCACAAATTCAAAACCAGAAATTCATTGAAGAAGCATACTTGAGATGTTTTGCTCTTAGGAAATAGGCTGGCTCAGAAGGAGTGCGAAGGCCAAAGGCAGCCAGGTAACTGAAGGGTGCTTTGCAGGTAAAAAGCAATGAGGGTCAGGAAACAGTGTTAGCTTTAGTCCTGAAAATGACAAAATAAACTAAAGAAATGTAATGAAAGAGCACGAAATGCATTTATACAGGAAGTTGAGCTTTCGGAATGAGGTCTGTAGGAATGAAAGAATAAAAGGGAAAGAATGTATCAAATGAACACATCTAATTTATTTAAAAGGCAAAACTGGAATAAATGGAGGACTTGGGCTGAACATATCTGTTTTATTTTTCTCAGATTTACCTATCAGATAGCTCACTCCAGCTCTCTTGGGATAGACTGAGAAAAGGGGCAGAGAGAGAGCAGAGGTGGAAGATAATTCATCTAATATTTGCCAGAATTTAGCTCATAGTTTAGCAAAAAAGAAATTCCTAAAACCTACTGCTCACCAGGCACTGTGCTAGTTGTTACTATTGAACTGATATAAATAGTATGGTCTTAACTTTTAGGGGCTTATAGTAAATGATGAAGAAACACATTTAATGAATAACAAAAATTTGATGTGTGTTAGCATAGAGGTATTCACAAGAGGCCTTGAGAGAAAAGAAGAGGGAGACTTAATCCAGAAACGGTTAAGCTTCAGGGTTGGCTCTTAGCTTCTTAGTAGCCAGTACCAAGAGGTAACCATGATGAGTTTTATAACTTCAGTATCATAAAGGAAGAAATATAGCAATGCTCCAGGAAAGGCAAAACATTTTCTTTTCTGGCACTAAACCAGAAAGAAATTATTTTTATGAAATTTTGTAGGAAATGTTGAATGACGTAGTGGGTAATGTTCTCAGTATCAGCTTTTCAGCTCTTGCAGAAGTAGATATATGTTTGTGTCTCAGCATGGCTTTTGATGATAGTGAAGAACATATAGTTGAATATTCATTACCAAAGTTGTTGCATACCAGAATTATTCTGGGATCTGTTTTAAAACGCATATTCCTGGAACTTATTTAATAAGTGCATTCTCTAAATCTTAAATTCTAATAGCTTATATTCTCATCGTAACTCTTTCCTGTTTTCTTATACTTGTATTCTCACTATGGATGCCTTTAGACCTTATAGAGTTCTCTAGTTCATTAATATTCCCACTTTCTCTGAACTTATTCATTCTATCCTTGATTCTCTATCTTTCCCTGGGTGATTACTCAAGCTACTTGCTAACCAGAATTCTCAATCTCTCAAGTTATCTTAATCCATTCCATGATAAAAATTTTACCCTTTGTGATTTATTTTTAACAGAAGTCTATAGACATGTGAATGTAAAAAAGAATTTTAAAATTGATTATTAATAAGACTATTAAATTATCTTTAGAAAATGTTGCCAAATTATGAAAGAGAATATCACAGTAATAAAGAGCAGTGGAGTGTATATAATACCTACCTGCTATTTGTATAATATATGGTACCAAAATATGTATTTACCACATGCAAGTTGCTGCAAATTGAGAGATAAAAGTAGGATACACTCACTAAATTATGATTCTTTCCTTCAAGGAAATTATAGGCTAGTGTAGGAGATAAGACAAATAACAATAACTAGACTTATTGAGTGCCTACTATTTGTCAGACTTGTTAAAACTTGTACTAACTAAGCTTTACATTATTCCTGTCTATGAGGTAGCTCTTGCTACATTAATGAACTACTTCAAAACTTAGCAGCTTAAAACAGTCATTCTGAACATGTGGTACTTAGACCACCTGCAACAATATCACAAGGGAAATAGTTAGAAATGCAATTTAGAGGCCACATCCCAGACCAAGAAATCAGAAACTCTGGGACTGGAACCCAGTAATCTTTGTTTTAACAAGCCACCAAAGTGATTCTGAGGCAAGCTGAAGTTTGGTGAACCACTAGCTTAAAACAATCATATTTTTTTTCTACATTTTTACATTAACTTTTTAAATAAATATAATTTTTTATTGTTAGACTTATCAGGGTGACATTGATTAGCAAGAATTACATAGGTTCAAGGTGTACAATTCTACAGGGCATTGTCTATGTGTTGCATTATGTGTTCACCACCCAGTGTGAGTTCTCTTTGCATCACCATATATTTGGCTCCTCCTCCCTGCTCTCCCACAAACATATACTTTTTAAGCTCACATTCAAGTCTGTGTGCTGATAATTTGGGTTGAGTTCAGTGGGTGATTCCTTTTGTGTTAGCTGTATGTTCACTTACACATCTTCTAGTAAGTCAGCTTGTTGCTAGCGGATCTACAATGTTAACAGCTGGGACAGCTCATCTCTGCTCAGAGTGGTCTCACAAGTTCTAGAGAAGCTGACCTTGGCTTGTTCAAATGGTAGTTAAGCAGGATTCCAGGAGAGCAAGTGGGAACATGCAAAACCTCTTTTGTACCTAAATTTAGAACTGGCACACTCACATTCATCTCATTCTATTGGTTAAAGCAAATCTCAAGCCCAGCCCAAATTCAAGGTGTGGGAAATAGATCCCACCTATGGATGCATGAGCTACAATGTTACATTGCACAAGGCAAGAATATAAAATTGAGAATGGAAGCCATTGTTTGTCATTAGCATTCAACATGACAGATAATTTAACAGATTAAGTCTAAGAAAGAAATGGAAGTTCAGCAAATTTAATAATTTTTACAAGGTCATCCATCTAGTGTGGCAGATGCTAGATATAAATCTAAGCTTGTCTAATTCCCGCTAATCAGATCATCTATAAATAGCTATAACATAACATAGTATGTGATAAGTAGAATAATAGAGGCTCAGATAAGAGCTTACCAAAGTTCAAAAGAGGGAGAGGTGATTTCTGGCTGGAGAAATCAGATAATTCTCAATGAGGTTAGTAAAATTTGAACTGGTCTATCAAGGATGTTTTTAAGGAAAAGAAACAAGTTTGAGCTTATAACAGCTATTGAGAAATATCAAATTTCCATCGGTAACAAGAAGAAATCTCTTGCAGCATAAATTTAGGATATTTGAAGAAGAAGGAGATACGTTTAGAAATATAGGCCCTGACAAAGAAAGCTTTGAATGCCAAAGAAATTTGAACTTGAAGATTTTTGAGTAAAACATAAAACTAAGTTATCATATAACTTCCAATTATTTTTATCTTCATGCAAGTTATTTGTGGATTTATCGATGGAAAACATTTTATTTTGGAGTCACTTTCCTTCCACAGTGTTTTAACTGTCTTCAATCCTCTTTTAGCAAATTATTGTTCAGGAATACAGAATTACTGACCTAATTTGGCCTCATTCAGATTTGATACTAAATAGACTACAGGGTTGAGTTAGGTGTCATTTTCCCTAAATCAAAGCTTCTGAACTGGGCATGTGCAATGCACATGAACTGGAATCTGCCAAGACTGATCCTCTCCTCAATCTGGGTACCACTTAGTGTCTGGAGCCCCCTCTGGATGCTTTGTTTCAGGTCACAAACTACCATGTTGCTTCTCTTCTAGTCTGCTGTACAAACATTAAGCATGATTTTCTCTGTGTTCCATGTATGTAAAAGTTGGGAGGCACTACTGTACATGTCCTCTGTGACCAGCCTCCCAAGGCCCAGGTGATGCTGAAAGAGCTCCATCACTATTAAAACAAGTTTCTGGAATTCTGAGGCACATCCTAGAATTGCATTCTTTTTTTTTTTTAAGACTCCCAGGTGACTCTAACATCCCCCCCAGGTTTATGAGTGACAATTATAGAAAGTTTCATCCAATAACCAACTCTTCTAACTTTTTTCTTTTGTTCATGACAAGCTATTAATAGGGAGCATAAGGGATCTCACCCCATTCCAATTCTTGCCCCAGCCCCTATAATGACCTAAGAATAGTGACTACCTTACCAACCTTCTTACTACACTTACAATTTCACTCCCTTGGAGCTTCTGCTCCATGAGTCAAATCTGAGATAATCTGACTTTTCTGGGAAGACCAGCCTTGGAAAGAACATAAACAGACATCCAAACACATATTTTGATTTGCAGATGTCCCAAGAGCTTGACAGAAGAGGGCATAGACCTAGATCTATACCCGTGCGATTAAAAGAGGTTTGTGAAGGGGCTTGGACTAAAGAAGAAAATAAGGCTCCTAAGAGAATGAAAAATCACACTAATTGAAATTGAATGGGCCAGATATAGGCCTGAATGTTGGAGAGAGAAGCATTTTCAATTACACTAGCAGATTACATTTTAGCATTTTCTTACCGAGAGATAACCTCACCACCACAATCCCAGAACCACCTGTGTGTTCTGAGAAAAAGTCATTTAGGAGAAGAATGATGTCATTAACACGCATCAGTTCTGCTACAGAAACCTCCACTGAAAGAGCTAGCCATGTAAAGTGGGAAGAGTGGATCTGATGGTGATGGAATCCTACACAGAGATGGGTTCATAGAGAAGGCCAGCAGTGAGACGGACGGTTGCCTGAGGGTAGAGTACTGTTATCCAGAGGATGTGAGGAAGGGGCCAGGGGATGGCATAGGCAGCAACTTGTGAGTGGCAGAATGATAATGGTCAGTTAAGAGGAGTTATGAAGGTATAGGCAAGTCTGATTATATTTGTCAATCACTTTTAACAAAATATTGGTTATGTTCTTAACAGGTACAAAGTACTGTTTAAAGCTCTGGGTTTATATCAGCAATCAAAACTAAAAAAGGAATATTAGTTCTTATGGATATTTCAGTAGTGCTTTTCTATAGCAATCCCATCTCCTCTGGAATGATCCAAGAGAATAATTGAATACAGGCTTACCTCATTTTATTGCGCTTCAATGCACTTCACAGCTGTGTTGTTTTTTACAAATGAAGGCAAGACCCCAGGAAAAAAATTACAACTCACTTTATGGCAGTGGTCTGGAACCAAAGCCGTATCTCTGAGGTATGCCATAACCTAAAAGGTTATGGTAGCAGTGGTAAGGAATAAAGACTATTTCAAGTTAATCAAATTAGTGAAGGCTCAAACTTTTGCTAATGAGTAAAGGGATACATTTTTATATTAATTTAAACAAAACATTTTAAAAGACAAAGTATTAATTTTATGAAATATATCTTAATATATAATTTCAAATGTTTTGGGATTATCTCTGTTATGGATCATTCCAATCACACATCCCTGCATGAATATGTGAGTACAAAACTAACTTGATATTACATTCTAGCCATGAATGGTGACCCATGTTTCTATTTTTAACAGTTTGAATTCAGCATCATTGAGCTCTGTGATAATGTTTAGGAATACGAAAATGAACAGAATACAGTTCCTGCCCTTTTTGAGCTCACATTCTCACGCTACACACACATAAAACAAATGCCATTGCATTTCATTTGCTCTAATTGAGGTATGTGCAAATTCCCAAGGAAGGTATTTCACTGCATCTATTAGGAAGTCAAAGAAATTTTAATAAAGGAGGTACCATTTGCACTGCTTTTGGAGAACACAAACTGATATTTATCAATCAACAAAGGAGATTTGAGGCAACCCTAGCTGAAGAAATCGGATTCGCAGGAGTCGCAATGTGCAAAAGAACATGAAGTATTCATAGAGTCACTTTAATATGGTGAGAAAAGCTATGTAATATATTTTCCTTCTCCCTAGCTTTCCCCAGGCTTACTTCAAAGCAGTACAGATTCTGACACTGAGATATATCAAAGACAGGTAATTTGAGGCTACATAATGTTAGAATACTTAACTAGAAAAGGTTTCCTTGACCCCATGTTTCATAAGGGAATTACATGTTTTACACTGTCTATGTTTTCCATATAGTCACAAAATTTCTTCAAATAATTATAACAGTATGCATATTATTCTTACCCATCTTATTTGTTGAGCAGAAGTTCTCAGCAGCTTGGTCATCTGAGAAGTTCTCAGCAGGTTGGTCACACAGCAACTAACTAACAAATAATCTTTCTCTCCGCGTCTCCACTCCCCCCAAAGACTTACCAAGCCTTTTTATAGTTGGTTAGATTGATTACAGGTGCTACTAAATTAAGTTTGTGCTATTTTAAGCCCAGCAGGTGTAAACTATTCAATGAATCACAATAATTACTCCTGGAAAAAGTCTCACACCGCCCCCATTTTACCTTGTAGGAGAGAAGTTGAGTGAACATGAATTAAACAGTATTTTAAAAGTAGAACAACATCATAGGCATTCATGGGATGTGCCTAGAACCTTATCCCAAATCATGATTCAAACATTAGCATTTAGGCTGTATGGAAAAGGACTCCATTAAATGTAGAGTGTTATAAAAGACATGATGAATGTATTTTCTGTGAATTTCGACTTAGAACACTTCTCTCTAGATCTGCATTGTCCAATAAAGTAGCCCTAATCAAATGCAGCTACTTAAATTTCAATTTATATTAAATAATGTTTCACAGAATTGAAAATCCAGCCCCTCCACTGTTTCAAGCTCATAACAACCACATGTGGCTAGTGCCGCCCATGTTGAACCGCACAAATAAAGAACATTTTTATTATCACAGAACATTTTATTGAGTAGCTTTGCTCTAGGTTATATCTTAAATGTCATTCATTTCTTTAATTAACCAAAAGGAATTAAAATGATGCACTTGTATTGCCTCTACTAAACAGATGTCAGGCTCTCTGCTAGACCCTAGGAGCATGTGTGGGGAGAGGCGGGAATGAAGGCATTGGAATGGCTCCAAGTAAATGAAATTTGTTTTTTGTTTGTTTGTTTGTTTTACTTCCTTAGGTCCCAGGATAATATTCAATAGTACAAGTTCAAGAAATATTTGTTGACAAAGGTACCAGTTGGTCTACATGAGCTATTTTCAGTCTAATCCTTTCTTGACCACTTTAATATCCAATCTGTGCAAAATCCATTAGGACAATCAATCGAATCACACTGTGAAGACATCCAAATCCCACTGGATCACTTATTTCTCAATGCAGAGCATTTCATAGGACAGATGCCATAGTAAGAAAAAGATATTAAGATATATTAGCATTATTTTCCCCTTATTCATCCAGACTCCTAACGGATATAATTACTCTTCATAAAGATCATAAAAATCTAGTTCAACACTGCATTCCCAGCCTCATCTCCCATGAAACTGGTTTACTCACTCATCCTAATATACTTTACTTTCTCCTACCTCTGCATGTCCCCTCACAAATTTTCTCTCCCCCAGAATCCTTTACACCCCTTCCCCAACTTCACTTAACAAAAATCCTATCATTTTGTAAGGCCCAGCTTGTCTTTTTCTCCATTAACACCACTTCCTCCCTCCTTTTGCCTAAATGGGCTTCTTCCCTTTTCTAATTAATTCTCTGCTTAGAGGGGCTCTCTCAGCATTTAGCATAGAACCTTACTAAAAATACATCCTCAGATTCAAGATGGCAGAGCAGGTGAACACTGTGCCTGCTTTGTTTCATGAACACACTAAAATCACAACTAAATTACTAAACAACCACATGGAGAACCTCCTTAAGTCTAGCTGAACAGAAGCTTTAGACTAAGGATACGAAAAAGAGGAGTCCACAGTAAGACTGACAGGAGGGGTGGGGACATGAAAGGAGCCAAACCCCTGGTGGCAGTAGAGAATCAGGACGGATATCTCATCCGCAGGGTTCCACCAGAGGAGCGAGGGACCTCAGCCCCTACCAGGCTTCCTAGCCCAGAGCACTGTGCTGGGAAGAGGAGCCCCACAGCTTCTGACTGTGAAGAACAGTGAGGACTCCGACTGTCCAGTTGGGACAGAAGGCTCCAGGAAACCCAGATGTCCTCTTAACGTGCCCGCATACACTCAGTCACTCATGAGTATTCATCCTGGGCTTCAGCAGAGGGATAGTGACTCAGGAGGCACTGGAGGCACATGGGTGGTAGACTGAGGAGTGTGGCTTTGGAGCGAGGGCTAGAGGACAAGTCATCATTTTTCCTGGGTGTGCCCTCCTTCCATGCAGCCAGCTTGTAGATACAATCTTTCCTGTGTTGTGCCCACCCACACACTGCCGAATCTGAACCTGACTGGTCTGTTGAGCTTTACTCATTCCACCCTGCTGACTCACTGGGACCCCACCTCACCCAGCTCCACCAATGCCAGAGGCACCTTCTCTGTGAGCAGCCAGTCCCACCTGCATTGTGATCTTTCTTGGAAAACTATTTAAGTCCGCAGGCCCCAGCCTGGTAGCAACCTGCATTGGTGTGCTATGAGACTTTTGCCGAGTATCTCCAGGCACAACACTGGCATCAAACCACAATCTACAAAAGCTCCCAGTGCAGGTAACCAGGGAGACAGTGACCTATGTAGGAGGTGCCCTGTGGGGCTCTGGCAGGTGACAAGAGCCCCAAGGGGCACCTACTACATGAGGCCATCCAGCAATACTGGGAGACATAGATCTACCTAACACATAGAAACAAATGCAGACAGGTATCAAAATGAGGAAACAAAAAATATATCTCAAATAAAAGAACAGCAGAAAATTCCAGAAGAACTGAACAGGATGGAAGCACACAACCTATCACATACAGAGCTCAAAATGATTAAGACTGCTCAAGGAACTTTGTGAAAACTTCAACAGAGAAATAGCAAGCTTAAAGAAGGACACTGAAACCATTAAAAAGGACCAGTCAGAAATGAAGAATACTGTAACTGAAATTCAGAATGCACTAGAAGGAATCTCCAGCAGAGTAGATGGAGCAGAGAATCGAATCAGTAAATTGGAAGACAAGGTAGCAGAAAACATCTTGTCAAAACAGCAAAATAAAAAATCCAAAAAAAAAAAAAAAAAAAAGAATAATTTAAGGAGACTCTGGGGCAACATCAAGCACAATAACCTTTGCATCATAGGAGTACCAGGAGGAGAAGAGAGAAAGCAGGGAATTGAGAATCTATTTGAAGAAATAATGACTGCGAGCTTCCCTAACCTGGTGAAGAAAACAGATATACAAGCCCAGAAAGCACAGAGTCCCAAACAAGATAAACACCAAGACACATTATAATTAAAATGGCAGGAGTTAAAGACAAAGAGCAAATACTAAAAGCAGAAAGAGAAAGCCAACCAGTTACTTATAAGGGAGTTCCCATAAGACTGTCAGCTGATTTCTCAACAGAAACTTTGCAAGCCAGAAGGGAGTAGCAGAAAATATTCAATGTGATGAAAAGCAAGGAACTACAACCAAGATTACTCTACCCTCATAATTCAGAATTGAAGGACAAATAAAAAGCTTCTCAGACAAGAAAAAGCTAAAGGAGTTCATCACCACTAAATCAGTATTACAAGGAATGTTAGAGGGACTGCTTCAAGATAAGAAAAAACAAAAAAACAAAACAAAAAAAATTATGAACAATAAAATGGCATTAGGTACTCAACCATTACCTTCAATTTATTAATAAGTGGATTAAAAGCTCCAATCAAAAGACACGAAGCATATTGCCCTGAGTAGAATGTCAAACAGAGGAAGACAGATACAATTTGGCTTTGATTATAGGTAAAATCCAAGGAAGAAAATAAACAAGCAGAACAAGAACAGATTCATAGACATAGAAAACATTTGGTTTGTTCCAGATGGGAGGAAGGTAGCAGGAAGGAGTGAAATAAGGGGGAGAGATTGGGAAGTTCAATTTGGTGGTTACAGAGTAATAGTTATGGGGATATAGGATATAACATGGAATATAGTCAATAATGTTACAATAACTATGGATGGTGTCAGATGGGTACTAGGTTTGTGGGGGTGATGGGAGGAGGGTGGGAGGGGAGGGTAAAAAAGGGAAATAAATCAAGAAGTACAAATTCATAGTCACAAAATAGTCACAGGGATGTAAAGTGCAGCCTAGGGCATATAGTCAATAACACTGTAATAACTATATATGGTGTCAGATGGGAACCAGATGTATCAGAATAAGGATTTTGTAAGTTATATACACAGGAAAGCAATATAATATTGTATGTCAAATGTAATTGAAAAATAAAAATAAATGAGAAAATATAGATCCTCAGTAGATAGTTAAGAAAAATGCAAACTCCAATAGAAAAGAACAATAAGTTTACAAGTACAAATATTTTGGTGATACTTTTAAATTTACAAAGTACTTTTAACATATATTATTTTATCTTCACAAAATTCCTGTTCATCACCTGCTGTTAATTTCCATTTCACAGGTGTGGAAATTGAGGTTCAGAGAGAGAAAGCGACCTGCCTGAGGTGGGTGTGTCAGTCCATGTCCCAACAGAAATAACACAGTCAATGGGCTGTTTAAAGACAGTTGAATGTAGGTACTGTACAGACTGTGGGAAAAGTTAAGGGAAACAGAAGAGATAGTAAATAAAGCTCTGGAGGATCCTCACTGAGAAGCATTTCTACCTCTGAACAGACAAGAGGAGAGGGCTGCTCTAAGAATCTGTACCTATGAGAGAGTCACCTCCTCTCACTCAGTTTCCAAGAGTAGGGAGCTCTCCAGTCCAGTCCCAGAAGTGAGTAGGTGAGGTAGAGGTGGTTGAAAAACCACCTGAATCTTCTTTCCTCCCTCTGATGCTTCCCATTGGCCAAACCCAACCAAGAGGCAGACAGCAAGAGAGCCTAAGCGAGTTGTCCCTGGAGGCCAGTCTCATAGGACTCAGGCAGGGCACAGGGATGGAGGTGGGCTTTGTGCTGGAGGAGAATGGAAGTAGAGAGAGAAACAGATTTTATTGTGTATTTAAAGTCACACAGATATTGGGTTACAGAGCCACAATCCAGGACCCAGAACTTCTGTTCTTTCCATTTTGCTAAAGCTTTGGCACATAAGAAATACTTCTTTGCCAATAAACTATTTGCATGTGTGTGTGTACATGTTATATTGCCTCAAATAATTAAAACTTTCCCCAAAATACAAAGTTTACATCTTGTGTTACCTAGGAAGTAATTTAAATGTAGAGATCTTAGTTTTCTAATCTGCAAAATAGAATCCATAGAACCTCACAACATGTGGCAGAGATTAAATAAGATGACATTTGTAAAATGCTAGCATGGTACTTGGCCCAGAGTAGATGCTCCAGAGATTTCAGTCCTTTTCTTACACTTTTAAAATATTTTTTATATAACCAAATACAGGACCATGTTCATACCAGACCCTCAATAAATATATATTAATCAAATAAAAATTGATTAATCGAGAAATGCAAAATATAATCAGAGTATCTTAGAAATATTTGAAAAGAAGTTTCTTACTATAGCCTGATTATGAGGCTAAGTTGTGCAGGTTGTTTCTATAGCAATGAGGGGAGTGAAGGTTAAGATATGATCCCCTCCATTCATGAGATCACTGTCTATCAGGGAAGATGGACATATAAACAGTAAATTATAATATAGTTTCAAAAGTGGGTAAACATAGGTAGTTAGAGCATGGAGAAGGGAGCCACTTCTAGGAAGTAAAAGAAATTGTCTAACAGAATGTAACATTTGAGTTGAACTTTGGAGAATGTATGTGTTTGAAGAATGGACAAGAGAAGGTAAAAGAAAATTCCAGAAAAAGAATAAAAAGATGAGTTGTGAAATTAAAAGTGATAATGTGTGCCAAATTGTGTTAACTTTTCCACTGTTGTCTTGTAAACATGAGTGAGAGAATACTGTAGAAATATAATTCTAAGCACCCCCACCATGAATGCAGTTGCTTTTTTTTAAATTTATTGGGGTGACATTTATTAGTAAAAATTACATAGGCCCCAGATGTACAATTCTATATTACATCTTCTATGTGTTGTATCATGTGTTCATCACCCAGAGTCAGTTCTCTTTCCATCACCATGTATTTGTGTCCCTGTCCCTTCGTCCCCACCGCCCTCTCCCCTTATTCTCAGGTAACTACTAAATTATTGACTGTGTCCATGAGTTTTGTTTCTTTGTTGCTTTCAATTTTCTGTTAACAAACTAAATTTTTTCCATCCCTTTTTCTTATTTTACCCACTTTCCCATCCCTTCTCCCAATCTTAAAGAAATCCCTCTAACGTTCTTTGTAGAACTGGTTTGGTGGTGATAAATTTCTTTAGCTTTTTTTTATCTAAGAAGCTCCTTATCTGTCCCTCAATTTTGAATGTAGAGTTTCTTTGAAGATAGTTTTATCTAAAAAGATCATACCATTGGTAAACTCTACTCATGATATATTACTATTTTAATTTAACAAATAGTTTGTCCCACATTTTCTTTAAAAAAGAATTGGACCTCTAAAAAATCTGTCATACTTATCCTGTGGTTTCCCTTATTTTCTAGAACCTCTACCTCCTAAGTGGATATTTATTATAGTTTGAGGAGGTGAGACAGTTGTAAAAATTGTCTGTAAGCTCCTTACAAATGTGAATTACCATTATTATTTATAGACTTTAAGTTGAAATTGGAAAAGTATGGCCAATTACTCTGACTTTCTCAACCCTATAAGAGAATTAGTTTTCATGCTCTTTCCTTCCTTCTAATATTGGTCCAACTCAGTGGTCCAATGGCTTATGGCCATTGAAAGCAAGACTGAGAAAGTGCTTCTCAGTTTGGCAATGAAGATTGGAAATTGGCCAGCCCAATTTACTTCAGTGATTTTAATGCAGAGCACTCAGCATATTAAACTCGTTGATTGTAAAATATTTTCCATTCGCCCCCCAGTGTCAGCACTTTTATAGGAAATTTAGCTTCCAGTGAAAGAAAAGTGCAAAGTAAGACTATGTATTGTTTTCCAAACTCCTAAGGGTTGTCTAGAGGCAAAGGCAAGATAGAGCCTGATGTAACACATGGTCTGTATCTACCACCTCCAGTCCAAGAGAAAATTTTCATTGCCTACGGCCTCATTGCCTAGACCCCAAGCATGAAAATTTCAGTGCTGACGTAGGGTGTAGCTTGGAATGTAAGACCCCTAATCTTTTATTCTTTTAATTTCACCGTATCTTTATCAAGTAACTTTTCTTTCTTTTTTTAAAATCAGGCATCATGCAGGAGCTGGGATGCAAAGATAAATCTGAACTAGGTCTAGCCCCTAAAAGAACTCATGATTCCATAGATGAGACAGGCACATAATCAAATAATTATGGGACAATGTGGTATCATGCATTTGGTATTCTGGGGGCACCAAGAACAAATAAACTAAGCTAGCATTTATCCAGTAGTAGAACAAGCTGTCAGTGGAACAGTGAGCACTAGATTTGGACATATTCAACCAAAGGCTAGGAAATTCCATATCAGAGCCACTGTAGATGAATTCTACTCTGGACAGATATACAAACTAAATTAGTGGGGGGTTTTTAGAGCAACACCACTGACATTTTGGACCAACTAACACTTTATTGTGGGAAACTGTCTTGTCCAGGGTGGGATATTTAACATCCCTATCCTCCCCCACTGGATGCCAGGAGCATCCACTTGTTGTCAAACAAAAATATCTGCGGGTGTTACCAAATAGCTCCTAAGGGCTAAATTCCTTCCAGGTGAGAACCACTGGACTAAATGGTCTTCAATGTTCCATTCATCTTCAGGAATTTAACTAGTGGCCCAGCTGGCATTGCAGCAATCCTCAAAGAACACTCATTTCTCCTGGCTGATATTAGAGTTACTTAGATCTGACCACAACTCTGCAGCCACACGCTCATAAAGAAACAATTCTAACCTAGAGAGAGAAAATCTCAAATTGCAGTTTTCAAAGCCACAAGTACCCTAGCTTCAGTGTTGTAATGCAGCCTCTGCTTGGTCAATGTAAATTGAATAAAGACATTATGTGCTTAAGAAGTTATACTTCCTGGAAACCAGAGTTACTGACTGAGAGGGGAGAGCCTTGCTACTTGAGCAGAATCAGCACTTAGAATAGAAAAGGGCATGTTAACTCTGCTTTAGGTAACCCCTCCTTCGATCACAGAAATTACCTTCTTTTATTTTATTTATCCATCCCATGAAAAGATAGAAAATGCTTGGAAGAACCACTGGACTTGGGTCTGGAACCCTGGGTTTGGATCCTAGTCAAATCATTAAACTCAGTGTGTTAATTTGGACAAATTACTTCATATATTGGCTCACTCATTCAACAAACTTTTTCCAAGTGCCCGCTCTGCACGAGAAACGATGACAGCTGGCTGGCGATACATAGAAAATGGCACAGCTCTCCCACTAGTTGCTCACAATAGAGAAGAAGGAGAGAAAGTACCATGCCCAACAAATGTGGTGGTACTGTTCTGTCATAGTTGCATGACTCATAGAGAAATCCCAAGCAGTTTCATTGGTTTTTAATTTGGTCCGGGGGCCCATTCTTCCTCCAGGACCCTATCCTCATCAAATTGTCCAACATCAAACTCTCTGTTCAGTCAATTCACATTGACTGGGACCAACCATGCCAATAATGTTGAAGGACAAGTTGCCCATTAAGTGGAAATCCACATTCAATGATAGCTTACTCTGTATTTCTACCATTTGCTTTCTGGTCCCTAATGAAAGTCACTCGGGCCTCTCAATTACAAGAATTGAGAAATGTCCAGTTCCTCTCACCTGTCCTTCTCCTATCTAAATCACTATTCCATTTTGTTTTTCTCTTTTCTTTCCCCAAGCCTTGGAATTATCTAATCTCAGAAACTCTGCCTGCGTTCATCCAAGGATTTGAGACTCTACCTCAACCACAGAGGTAAAAAAAATTTGCTTCATTTTGGACTAAGAGAAAGAAAAATGGTCCTGAGGACCAGTCAATGAGTGAAGGGAGAGGAAAACACAGAGAAAACAGTAAGAACAGTGCTAGCAAGATAGAACCCTAAGATCCTTGAGGTAACTGATGTGAGCAGTGAGAGCAGGGAGCTCAGAGTGCTGAGGACCACGGCCATTACCAAGGACGGTAGCTGGCAAACTGACCATCAGTTTGTAACGACATACTTTTTATCCCATGGCCCAGCACTACTTCTAACTAGTGGGAATGGATCCCTGGAAGACAGAAGCTTCAAATAGGTTTTTAGTTCCCCTTTCAGGGCCTCAAATTCCTAGAGTATAAAAATCAAACGCTTGACTAGGGAATCTCTTGGGTCTGGTAGAACATTAATATTCTATAATTCAGAGTGATTTGAATTCTTCCCCACCGACATCCCTGCTACCCCTTTCTCTCCTAAGAGGTGCTGCTTGATCCAGATGTGGGCGCTGCAGGACTAGGTGAAAAGACAAAGATTCCCCAGGGGAGGACTCAGTAACATGTGGGTGGAATATCAGGACTTGGGGAGCTGCAAGGAAAGGTTTCATATCTTGCTTAATTTTTTAAATAACATTCTATAAAATGTAGTCTCATTTCCTTGGTGTGATACAGAATTCCTTTAATTAAACTTTAAAAACAAATGAATAGGGATCATGGGGCTAAACAAAACTTTCACGTTTTTAATCTAATCAGTAGGTCTCCTGAACCTTCATCCTCTGGGTAGGAATTCTCAGTGAGAACCTACACTTTCAAAAGGTTCTTCTGCAAGACTGATCCACATTTCTTATTTTGTGACTCTATATCATGGACTTGAAGTCAAAGTTGAGTGGGTTTTCTAGTACCTCCACTTACTTAATAGGTCCTGTGACATTGGGCATAGCAACTGAGCCTCAGTTTGCTCATCTGTGAAATTAGGAAACGAAATATACCTGGCATGGTATTGTCAAGGCAGTGCCTAATTCATGATATGTGCCTCTTCTTTTAGCTCTACATTCCAGCATCCAACCCATAGCAAGCATACATTAAATCTTAGTTGCATTCACCTCCCCACTTCTTACATTCCCTTTTTAAAAGGGGCTTTAACAGGCTCTCATGTCAGGCCATAGAGATATCTTCTTCCTACCATAATTAAGCAACTTGAGAAATCCTGTGAGGTCAATAAATTTGGAAAACGCTTACATAAAACAGAATATAAAATGGCAAGTCCTGCCATCAGAAGCCAGTAAAAGTCAATTGCTTTATGCGACACCTCTACAAATGGCATTATGTCATTGCATAATATTAGTAAAAAATTGTAAGATTTTGTTCAGGCCTATAAAATGTAATGAGTCTCATATCATCTACCGATATAAAAATAAATTGAAAGAAAGTAATATTTAAAAGAGAAAATAAAAAGCAAGCTTCCAACTTCTTGGATTTTTCTGTGTTTGAGGAAATTTATTCCATTAAGAAATGCACTTAAATGTTTTTCAGTGTGGTTGGTTGGCTTTCTCTCTTTTTCTCTCTCCTTATTATTTTAATTTTTTGTCTTTGCCTTTTCTCTTTAAATGGGAACACACAAAAACTGTTTCAGAAATCAGGTGGTCTTGGCTGAAAATTTTTCCTGATGCATTAAAAAAAAATTTAAATGTTCAAAAAATGGAAAGTCTTCATGGTGCCAAGAAAGAGAAAGGTTTATTCATCTTGAGCTAAGGTACAGGACATTAACTTTCACAGATGCAGTTTTCACCAGCAGGTCACACTAAACCAACCTGAAAAGTCTTTGCACCCAAAGAAATGAGGCCGTGTGAATCTGGCCCAGAGCAATGTTTCTTTTGGGAACAAATAGTGATATGGGAATCTAACGTTATCCAATGAGTCTTTCTCTTAGATAACACTGAATACTGCCCATTGGTTCTAGGATGGAAGAAATCGATCATTCTGATGAGATTACACCACATTACCAAAAATCTGACTTGCACCTATATTAAATATAATACAAAAAAATGAATAATCTCACAGCACCCCCACAGCACAGTCTCATGTATATGAGCAAACATGTCTATGAGGAATAATATATGAAGTCTGATGATTAATTTTGCAAACTCATCCTAGAAAATGTGCTACATCCTCATTGGTGAATATCACTACGGTCACCTTCAAAGTGCTCTCCTTGGGAAGCTCTGCACTGATGCCAGCACCTAGTCCACACTTCCAAGCAATTTTGGAACTCTTTTTCTGGAATGACCAACAGAGCTGTTATCATACCCAAAATATGACAATTAAGTTCATGCCACCATGTGTTTATGTTAGCAGCACTGTACAAACAATTTGGTAAACAACTGGGGCTAAGGAGGTTTGCACTGGACCTGAGCAGCCCGAAGACAAAATTGAGGAGCTGCAGGCTAACGAAATACAGCCTTTATTCCAGACGTGGAGCAGCAACAAAAATAGGGTCCAGGAGTTCTCTCTCAGAAAGTCCCACCCGCTTACACAGGCAGGATAACAAATGTAGCAGGCTGCCAAGGGCGAGCTCGTAAGGCACAGAAACAACAGAATGGCTGTCACCTGCAAAAGTGCAAGTCATGGTTATGTAACGAGTGCTGTGTCATCTTCTGGCGGAAGCTTGGCGAGGGAGCCTGAACACCTCCATTTTCTTCACAGTAAGGTGAGGAGGAAGACGGTAGAGTGGAGAGTGGAAATTTTAAATCGGTCCAGGCTCACTACCTGATGTAGTAAGACAGGTAACTTTCCTGTATGTAGATCAAGAGACTCCAGAGGTGATTTGGAGTCATCTTGCCAGTGCCTCCCAGGAGAGCAACTCCACACAGGCCTGGGTACAGGAGGATGAGGTGAACCGCCAATGGTAGTGCCGGAGGTGTAGTTTATAGAGGAGAGAATTAGCGTGGGAATGGGATCTCCCAATTATGAAACTGCAAGAACGTATGCACGAACTCTACAAGAGAGCCTTCATTGGGAAACCTGGGACTAATCTGTGTCCTGAGGATGAGCAGAGACATCTAACAGTATGTACACATGGAAACCCAGTTAAATATAAATGTTTTTTCCTCCACTTTCCAAATCCCTTCCTCCTGAGGAGGTAGAATAAGAAGGAGAGGAGGAAAAGAGGTGAAGGGAAGTAGGGATCATGACCACCCCTCCCCACAACACACACACACACACTTGTGCTACATGGCTGCAGTGCCCTGGAACCGTGGGTCAGCCTTGAACAGGAAGATGAGGAGGGGTGGTTAATGAATTTGGAATTTAATGCTGGATTGGACTGAATTTTTAATAATTTTTAAATGACCAGAAAATCCTAGCACTCACAGCAAAAGTTAATGAGAGGATAAAAGTAAAACATCTGGGGGCAGTAATTGGGAAAAAAATATATATTTTATGTGCATACCCAACCAACTTTAGACTATTGCTGGTTTATCCAGTAACAGATGTCAAATAATATCTCCTCAATAAATGTTAGTCCTCTTTTTACTTCACATTATAGCGAGTATTTGTTTTTTCTCGGATCATAACGCAAATTCATTATTTAGAGAAAAATAAACTGAAAAATACAGAAAAATATGAAGAGCACAGTGAACATCACTCACAACACTTCTCCTACCTGCACTGTTGAATAGGTCACTTAGGAAATTTTCATTCATCATGAACCCAACTCCGTTCTCATATATTTTCATGCACTGGTCCTAGAACAGCCTTCTGAAGACACAGAGACTGAGTCTCCTCCTTTCTCCAGGTGAAACCCTTTTAAATAGGTACAAAGAGAGAGTTAGATTTATTTTTTACCCACCCCCCTTTTTTTTAACAGGTGAAACATTTTTTTCTTTTTCTTTTTTTTGGGGGGTGGGGTGGGGTGGGGGGGTAGTTCCCTGGCTGGGAATTGAACCCAGGCCAAAGCCCAGCCACTACACCACCAGGGAACTCCTGAAACATTTTTAATATCTTCCACCATTCTAAATACATCCTGGTTTCCAGTCCTTTCCTATTTTAGTCAATCACCTTTGAAGTTGCTTGCTATGCCCATGTCACTTTTTAAATATGACACCGAATGAAGCCAAGCCCCAAACTTGACACAGGCAGATTATTACTCCTCCATTTGAGCACTGTTCTTAAATTTTTGTCATTCAGTGTAGCCAAAGAACACAGAGACCAATTTGTCAAGTTGAAAATATTACATTAGTTTATGCTGGCCTATTTTCTTCCTCAGAACTTCTCAAGGCAAAAGAAGGAGCTGGTTGCTTAAATTTAAGATTTCCCCCAAACTACAGAGAAATTTTTATCAGCCTCTTGAAAGAAACAGAGAATCCTATCATCTAAGGGTACAATATAAGCTCTTTCAGAAATATATGCCAAGATAATTAGAACCCATTTTTTTTCATTCACCCATTCATAAATTGTGAATATGAAGCATAAATTCCAAAACTTAGAGTTTAGTAAGAAGTATGGTTAATGCTCTTTTCACACCTCCACCTATGAGAATGCCCAACTGGTAGCCATGCCATGGACTGTCTAAATCAAATTCTGTGTTTTACTCACTGTGCTCCTGGGGCTTCTCAGATCTTCCAAGACGGAAGAGCTGAAAGAAACAGCCGTGGGACATATCCTACACAGGAGGTATGGGATGAATTGTGCCCCAACCCCCAATTCATTTGTTGAAGTCCTAATCCCCAGTACCTCTTTGAAGAGGTAATCAAGTTGAAATGATGCCACTAGGGTGGGCTCTAATTCAAAATAACAGGTGTCTTCATAAAAAGAGGGGATTAGAACACAGACACACATAATGGGAAGACCACATGAAGACACAGGGAGAGAAGCCAGCTATCTACTAGCCAAGTAGAGAGACTTCAAAAGAAACCAACCCTCCCATCAGCTTGATTGCACTTCTGACCTCCAGAACTGTGAGAAATTTCTGTTGTTTAAGCCACCCAGTCCGTGGTACTTATTACAGCAGCCTTAAGACAAGTCATACAGGTGAGAAAAGGACACAAGTGAGGAGGTAGAGTTCCGAAGCCCTGTCACACATACGCTTCCCTTTCACCTTCCTTTCAGAGATCATGGCACTGTCCTAGGTTCTATTCAGACCCCACTCTTTTGAGAACCACGTGTTTCCTTCTATAATCCATCATATTGACCTATCAGGATTACAAAAAAATCCCAAGCTATTTGGATCCTCCCACTGCTCTGACTCCTAGGAAGAAGGTCTTTGTGACGAGAAAGAATATGGAATGGGATGTGAACTGAGAGCAGGGCAGTCAGAGAAACTGAGAGCAGTTTGCATTTAAATAAATAAACAAACACAACAAAAGGACTTGCCCAGGGTGACAAGTCATTTGTCTAGAGAAAAGAGTCTCAGGCTTGAGAAGAAAGAGGACAAAAACTGAGCCACTGCCTTGGGCTCTGAGACTGGAGTACTGCAGATGGTGCAGATCTTTCAGCGAGCACATGGTGGGTTGTTGCTGTTGACTCCTCATCACTGCATTTTTAAGAAAATGTCAGTGCATTTCGACAATATTTTTTAATTAGATACTTGTTTTATTTGGATGCTTTTGTTTTGTTTTGTTTTGTTTTAACTAAATGGCCTAAAGATAATCCAACATATTTGAATTACATACAAATACAATACTGAAAAGAATTCTGGGTCACTCACGTGGGACTACGTATTTTATTTTATTGTCTTTTCCTTCTCAGTACCACTGTATTGAAAGGCCTGGGCTGCATGTAAACTTTGTGAGGAATTGCTTTCATTATATTTACTTTGATTCTTCTAAGTACCCAGACACCTAAATCCTATCCAAATGAACTTACCAGTTCCACCCTTAGTTTATTCTACAGGTAATTTTTGAGAATGTATGGTGTTAGAGTTTGTCTATATAACTAAAACAAGATAAAAGTGATCTTCCCTGCCCTTATGCAGCTTATATTCTGGACTAGGTGGAAGATGTATGGTGGAACAATACCACCAAATGAGCATTGTTTGAAGAGAAAGAAACTAGAATTTATATAATATCATACACTTGATATGTAACTTAATTCTCGTAAAACTTCTATGACATAGGTACTTAGGATCTCACTTGTAAGAAATACTGAAAGTCAAAAAGATTAAGTAGTTTGTCCAATATCACACATCTCGTAAGAAGTAGGGTAGCTTGAGTATTTATTGGCAGTGTTCTTTGCAATACACTAACCTCTCTTCCTTGAGGGAAAATCTTTTATTCATTTTAAAATCCTTCTTATGCCATAGAACTGGGCCCACCAAAGGATAGCCTGAATAATTTGGGGTTGAGTAATGCATTTGTTAATAAGTTACTGAAGTTTCCTTGGGGCCATTCTTTCTTTCTAGTATTTCTCTTCTTTACCTGCATGTACTTCCTAGGTAATATGACCAAATTCCATCACTTTTAATAACTGATGTTAACTACTAAATTTTTATCTCCAGACCTAACTGACTTCTTCACTTACCTATCTAACTGCCTACTTAATAATCTCTGGAATAGTTAAGAGACATCTACAAGCTAATGTGTTGAGATAAGGCTCTCAATTTCTCACTTCAAACCAAATTCACCATTTCCTATGCTATTTCCCACCTTAATATACTTAGTTCAAGTCAAAATCTTGTCATCAGCTGTTCTTTTCCTCTCCCATTTTCTATCCAGTATATCAGTCAATCCTTAAGACTCCATCATCAAGATACATCCTGAATGCTACCACTTGTTACCAGCCACCTCTATCTCCACCTTCTAGTCTAAGGATCCATTTGCCTCTCACATTTGTCTGTGGTTACAGTTGACAGTCATGGGAGCCCGTGGGGGACTTTGTTATTGCTCTGAAACAAAACTGATTCTGGGTGTGAGGTCAAAAGGAGGATGTGCTGTTTGGAGAGGAAATGTTTTGTGGATGAAGTGCCAAAGTTAGTCAGAGGCTGGGCCATGTGTTGCAAGACAATGTCAGAAGAGCTTGCTCTTGCCTTTGTCCTCTCCTCCCTCCATCAGAAGCCAAACAACTGAGAATCAAAGTCAACTTCAAGCATTTGGACAAGATCCCAGCCTAGCCAGATGCGTAAGAAAGGCTCCTATCCTGTCAGTCCCCTAGAAATAAAGTCTAGAAAGATTGGGCTGAGTGTGGACACATTTCTCCTCCTCTGTCATCTCCCAGTTGTTATGAGACCTATCCAAGGCTGGGGTGGGACCATGTCCTTGTCACAGCTAACTTACCCTCACTTTACAAGTTTGCAGTACACAGTTTACAATAAATATCATTTATTCTTGGTTCACAGCCTTCTTTCCTCTAAACACAAGGGTGGGGTTAATTACGAAATGTACCCAAGGGCAATTTTTTTAAATGTAAGGATTATTTGGTTTCACTTTTAATGTAGAGTTTGGAGCCACAGAGTTCTAGTATTGAGTGGCTAGGGGACTTTGGTTGGGCTTGTCACTTCAATTCATCAACCTCAATTTACTCATCTCCAACACGGGATTGTGAGGGTTTAATGAGGAAGCATATGTAGGATGCCTAACAAATTATTTGTGCATATCAAGCCTTAAATAAGCACTGTTTATTATTCATTGAACAAATTTTTACCTATGGCCTACTATGTGCCAGGTATTATGGGGAACTAAAGATACAACAGTAAATAAGACAACACCTTTTTCATAGGCTGCTTTATATTATAGAAAGGGAGACAGACAATAAGCAAAAACTGAACACAGATTATACACATTAATTGCCACTCTCCCTTCCATTAGCCCTTAGTCATGAACTTAAAATGAAGGTTCCATGTGTTCACATATGCACATATACATGCACACTCAGAAAACCCGCCTCCTACCATGTTCTTATTGCTCCCTCCTACATGGACCTGGGTGTTAGTGTTGCTTTATCGGTTATGATAGTACCATGTGTCCTTTAATTCTTTCACTCAAGCAATAATTTTTGAGGGCATACCATGTGCTAGGTACAATGTTGGATGTTAGGAAGAAATCAAAGGTAATGAGAAATGTTCTTCCCAACAAGTTCCTTGTGATTTGGTCATAGAAACATGCCACTAAACTCACATTTACAATGCTATTTATTACTTATTCTATGGAATGTTCAAATACTCTGGCAACTAGAAAGTCTAGAAAGAAGCCAAAGATTGTCACATCAGGTGGCCTAAGGTAAGCTTCCCCAAGCTGGTGAAATTGTGTGGAGTAATTCAAGTTTAAACAGTTGAATAAATAGGGAAGAACTTCCCAGGAACAGAAAACATTTTGTACACATAACAGAATATCATTTCATATGACTAGACACTATGGAGCTTCTATTTAATTTAGCATATACTACAGACAATGTGCTGCCAATGAAAAACAAGAACAAAGCACAGGTTAGTGCCAAGGACCAAAAAACAAACACACAGAAAATTTTAATATGTAGAGTGAGTGCCATAATGCAAGTGGCACAAAGAAGGAGCAGGCTTCCTGCAGAGTCTATGATGAGAACAAGAAGTTAAATAAAAGAGCGAGTGTGGGAACTGGAGGGAAATCTCTCAAAACATTAGGACTAATCCATAGAAGAAGTGTTAGGTGGAACACTGGCAAATTCTAGGAACTTGCAGTTATTTGCAATAGCTAGAAAGAGCTCTTCCTTCTGAACTCAAATACCATGTTTTTAAGAAGGCTTTTCCTGGGCCCCAGGTGTAATCAGAGCTTTCTCCTGCAGCCCCAGGTAGAAAGTGAACTCCACATGGGGCAGGACTCTGCCACTCTTCCTCAGTAATGCTCTCCATTGCCTCTCGCTGTGCCTGACACAGAGCAATCCTTAAATAAATATTGATTAAAACGTTTATTGCAAAGAAGAGAATTGGAAAGGGATGAGGGTGGAATGTTAAACAGGTATTTGACATCAGGTAGGTTTTACTTCACACAAAGAATTTGAAATCCAAAATCAGTGATCTTCAAGTTTTATCACTTACTCTAGTGAATCAACACTTTGGGGCATTCATTCCTAATATATGAACACTCATTAATGTATAAACTTACATGTATTGCTGTAATATATTACATACATGATGAACTATACAAAAATAAAATCAGAAAGCTTCTTATAAAAATAAACAGAAATAGATATTCTAACATGTCCTTCCTGTCTCTTGAGACCATACTGTATATCCCCAGGGTATTCACATCCATTTGGAAAACACCAAGGCTTCTGTGGGAAGCCATAGAAGCTTTTCAAGTAGAATATATGTATCCAAATTTTAGAGTACCGTTGTAATCAACCAGGTGATTGGGCCTCCTGTCGTTCCCCTCTCTGGCACCTGGCTCTGAAATTTATATGTAACCTGATGCCTAAGTACTCAAAACATAGAAACAAGTATTAGCCATCCAGGCAAGCCTAATTCATCCCTTTTTCTCCCCTCCAGGCTTTTAGTCTTTTGTGAACAGAAACAAGGAATGAAATGCACATTAAAATATGGTTTTATTCTTTATGACATTGAACTGAAGAATATAGTAAGGTAGACCTACGTCCATAGTGAACATACAAATAAGAAGCCACATGAGGCTGACTTTCTAACCTACCTGTAGCTAGCAACGATGAAGCAAAAACCAGCCTCTGATCCCTTTATGGCATAGAGACCAGAAGCATGAGAACCCACCAAATGTATGACCAGGTGGTTCACAAAAATGAGGGAGAGATGGCCCAAAACGACTGAAATCCCATTCCAATAATTTTGCTCCTGGTTAACAGTTGTCTGGTTCTTGCTTCTCCAATTAGATAAATCACTCCTTGTGTCCCAAGGACAGCAAGTGAAAGGATGGAAAAAGAAAGTGAAATTATTCTTTACTAGCCCATTTCCTCTTCATAGTGGAAAACAGTAATCTTCTAATGATAACAGGAAGATAAGTAAATAAGGGTTCACCCTACTTTTAATTAAGAAAACCCAAAAAACTAGAGATTAAGTTGAAAATCAAGAAAGTTCTAGGGTTCTATAGCAGCACCTTCACTAATGAGATGTGCAACAGTGGGCAAATCACTCCCCTCTCTAGGCTGCAGTTTCTCCATCTGTAAAATAAGAGTTAATAGCAGATGTCTCTAAGTACCCTTGTAACTCTGACATTTTATGGTTTCTATAAGATATTCAGAAATTATTCTTGAACTGCCTTTGTCAAAAAGCAATAAAATTTAATATAATATTTTAAAATCCACTATTCAAATACTAATGGACTTAAATGACAAGGGTGTTAAAAAGAACTAAATGAAATGCTTGGGCTTTCTGACCTAATCAATCAACATAAGTGGGTGGCAGGAAAAAAGTACAGAGGATAGAATCCTGAACATTATCAGGAAAACTGACTTTTGAGTTAAGGAGTCGATCAGCAAAAATTCACCCACTGTGAAAGGTTCTATGTTAGTGATCACATAGTACCAGCTTGAGGCAGGAGAGAACAAAGACTCCCCCGGGCAGAGCTAGTGATGAAAACCAAGGAGCAAATTCAGTAATGAAGAGCCATGAGCTGGGGATGCTCTATGACATGAGAGGCAGAGTGGAGAGAGGACAGCCCTGGTCCAAAAAGGGAGCACACTTGCATCTGTGCTGATGGAGAGGTGTCAGCTGTCAGAATATGGGAGCACATCCAAGGATAGTCAGATCTGTCCTGGTGATATCTTTCTTCATCTGTTGGCTGCTTTAAATGAGCTGCCCCACCTATGATACTGATTTTAAATGCCTATTTTCTTGGATAAATATGTCTGTATTTATATACAAATAAGTTCATGTGCATATATATATGTGCATGTATACACACACACACATACACACACACACACACACACACACACACACACACACAAATGTAAACTCTGGACTGTCCACTCATAGTTGTCTATTCTAGCATTACTATCACAATGCACAGTATTTTAATTGCTATAGCTCTAAAGCATTTTATAGTTAGGGACTGCATTTTTTGCAAAATAACAAAAAACTGCCAACAGTAGCTCAATGAGATGAGACCACTCTCACATAACAGGAAGCTAAAACATAGAGCGTTCAAGGCTGATACGACCTTTGTTGACATCAGGAACAGAGGTTTCTCACATTTTGCTCAACTATCCTGAATGCAGATTTCATCCTCAAGATGACTGCTTCACCTCCAGCATCATATTCGTGTTCCAGGCAAGAATAGGAAGAGAGGCAAAGAACAGAAGACATGTATGGAAGCTGAGCATGCCTTCTTTTAAGGAGCTTTCCCAGAAGCCCTGTCTAGTGATATTAATACGAACAGTAATACATGGTCACTCCTAACTGCAAATGAGGTTGGGAAATTGTGTTTTATTATCTAAGTACATTGCCTTGAATAAGGCAGAGGATAACCTTAGTAGGAGAAAAATTTGGTGCTCATTAGGTAGCTAATCAGATTTGCCCTCCACCTCACCTCCTTGTCTCTCTCTCTCTTCCCCTTTTTATATATGTGTGTGTGTGTGTGTGTGTATGTATACACACACACACACACACATATATATATATATACACACACATACACACACATATATAAATACACACACACACACACACACACATACATACATATCTGGTAAAGAATTTTCATATTGTGCTTCCTTTTCAAAGACTTTTTGGCATTTTGAGAAACATTTCTTCAGGATAGACTTTAAATTTAGAGATTAATTAATTTAGTGATAATTAATAGCTTTATAAAATTGAATAAAGTCCCTTGTTTATTCAGTTCCACTTGGATATTTTCTATTAAAATTTTATAATTTTCTTCATATGATTCTCACATATTTTTTGCTAGGTTAATTCCTAGGCATTCCAGATTTTATTAGTTTTTAGATTATTAATGTAATTCTTTTCCCCTAAATTGTTTTTGTTTTGCTAGTAACAGGAAAGCTGTGACTTTTATTTATTAATCACATACCAAGCTAACTTACTGAACACCTTCATTAGTCAAAATAGATTTTAACAGTTGGCTTCCTGAAATTTATAAATGCAAATACTGATATTATCTGCAGTAATAAAAATCTTACTTATAGTTAAACACCTTTTTAAATTTTTTCTTATCTTATTACAGTATCTCAGGAATTAAGGGGAGCACTTGCTAAAATAATATATATGGACCATGTTAAATTTTATCAAGTCTTTTCAGTTATACCTTAAGATAATTTGGTTGCTTTTTTTAATTGTTTTTAATGGAGTGAGGTACACTTAAAAATTGTTTTCTGTCAACTATCCTTGTATTTCTGTGATAAACTTTAATTGTCAATATTGTTAGTATTATTAATCTGTTTGATTTAATACCCTAAAGTTATGTCCAGTATTATTCAACCTACGTTCATAAAAAAAATTGACCTATTCTTTTCTTTTTCCTTTTACCCACTTTTGTTCATTTTTGGTATCAGGATTTTACTAGCCTCATAAAACAAGTTGGTATGTTTTACATCTTTTTATATGATCTTGAAATTTTATGTCACATAGGAAATATTTAATCATTGAATGTTTATTAGGAATCGTAATAAAAATTTTTATGTTTAGTGCCTACTTTAGAAGTAAGTTTATTTTAATATTTCTTATCACTTCAGTTTTATCACATCTATGTCAGTGTTGGTAATTTTTAATTTGACTTCTAAATCAAATTTATTGGGATATAATTTAAATACAATAAATTATAATGACTTTAAATGTACAGTACATTACATGCACAACCACTTTAAATGTGAGATTTGACAAAAGAAAAATCTCATGTAACGATTGCTCATTAAGATACAGAGCATACACATTAGGTGGTGAACTTATTATACGTCAAATTGACAATGCACTGTAGAATTGTATGCCTGAAACCTCTGTAATCCTTGCTAACAGATGTCACCCCAATAAGTCTAACAATAAAAATGAATTTAAAAAAAAAAAAAAGATACAGAGCATTTATACTATCTCAACTAGTGCCCTCAAGACACTTTGCACATGATTCCTCCACTTCAAGCCCTAGACAACCACTGATCTGCTTTCTGTCACTATATATTAGTTTTGCTTATTCTAGCATTTAATATAAATGTATGTACTCCAAATTCTTCTGCCCAGAATAATTTTTTGGAGAATCATTCATTCTATTGCATGAATTGCAAGTTCCTTTTAATTACTGAATAATATTCCAGTATATGACTAGACAACACATTTTTTTATCCATTTGTCTGATGAAGATATTTGGAATATTTTCAGTTTGGAGTTATTAGAACAAAACTGCTATGAACAGTTGTATACAAGTGTTTTGTGAGCAAAATATATTTATTTTTCTATAGAAACTAGTCAGTTACAGAATTACTGGGACAAGTAGTAGTATATGTTTAACTTTATAAAATAAAACTTCTGAATGTTTTTCGAAGTACTTAAAACATTTTACACTCTCAATAATAACCCATAAAAGTTCCAATTGCTCTAAATCCTTGATAAACTTGGTTTGTCATCCAGTTTAACTTTGGCCATTTTAGTGAATATATAGAGTGGTATTTCATTGTGCCTTTAATTTGCATTTCCCTGATAACTAATGACTTTGAACATCTTACATGTACTATTGGTGTCCCATATATCTTCTGTTGTGAACTGTCTGTCTTTTTCCCATTTTTGATTTGGGCTATTTGTCTTTTGATTATTATGTTATAGGAGTTCTTATAATGTTCTGGATACAAAGACTTTGCCAAACACAAGATGTGCAAATAGTTTTTCCCAGTCTGCCGCTTAATAATTTATTTTCTTAATTGTATCTTTATAAAATTAGCAATCTTTCAAGTCCAATTCATTAATCTTTTCTTAATAGGTAGTGTTTTTTATGTCCTAAGAGATCTTTGTCTAGCTCAGTGTCACAGTGGAACTTATAATACTGGTATCCTTGCTCTTTAAAAATGCATAATTTATTACCACCTTTGGGCATCTGAAACTGCTTTTCCATCTACCTGGAGTATGGCATACATTTCTCCCAGATCTTTGCATAGTTTATTCCCTCATTTCAATCAACTTTCTGCTCAATGTCACCTCCTCAGAAAACTCTCCCTCCCAAGTTACTTTACTTTATTTTTTCTATGTTTACTTCAGAAGTTTTATTATTTTAGCTTTTACATTTAGGTCCATGATCCATTTTGAGTTAATTTTCTTATATAGTATGTGGTATCTAAATTCATCTTTTTGCATGTTTACTAGTACATCCAAGTGCCTCAGCACCATTTGCTGAAAAGATTACAGAATTGCTTTGCTATCTTTATCAAAAATTAATTAACCATGTATATAAGGTTATAGTTCTGAATTCTAAATGTTGTTTCATTTATATATATGGAGAGAGAGAGACTGTCTGGAAAAAATCCAGCCACAAATGCCTCTATTTTTCATATTACATGGCTGGATATTTTCTAAACAGCCCATATATATACACACACACACACAGATACACACACACACACACACACACACACACATACACACACAAACACACACACACATATATACATACAAATACATATATACACATACATACATACATATACATACAAATATATATATATACACACATACATACATACATACATATATATACACACACACACACACACACACACACACACACATATATATATAGTCTTGATTTCTATAGCTTTATAGTAAATTTTGTCATTGGAATACATGAGGTCTCCAACTTTGTTCTTCTTGTTCAATATTGTTTTGATTATTCTAGATATTTTCATTTCCATATAAATCTTAACATTATCTTGTCAAGTTCCGGGTGGGGAAAAAGCCAGCTTAAAGATTTTTATATGAATTGAATTGAGTTTTTAGATCAATTTGAGGAGAATTGCTGTTAGCAATATTGAGTCTACCAATCTATGAACATGGATTATCTCTCACTTTAGTTATTTTTTAATATTTTAACAATGTTTTGTTGTTTGCAGAGTACAAATCTGACACTTCTTTTCCTAATTATATTCTTAAGCATTTTGTCCTTCAGGAAGCCATTGTAAATATAATTGTTTTCTTAATTTTGTTTTTATATAGTTTATTGCTAGCACATAATTGTTTTATATATTGACCTGGAATCTTGTGATAATGCTAAACTCATTTAGTAGTAATTTGTATAATTTCTTAGAATTTCTACATATAGGATCATCTCATTTGCAAATAAAGACAGTATTAAGATTTCTCTCCCAATCTCGATCCCTTCCATCTTATTCACCAATTATGTTTGACAATTAAATTTGTTAACTCATTCTAGTAAAAGTGCTACATACCTCATTGCTGAATATCACTATGGTCACCTTCCAAGTACTCTCTTTGGGAAGCTATGCACTGATGCAAGTATCTAGTCCAACCTTTAAAGCAATTTTGGAACTCTTTTTCTGGAATGGTTATCAGAGTTATAGTCCTATTACTCTTAATGTCCTGAGTGTCATCAAATGTCTTCTTTTCAATATTTCCTTTATCTTTGGGTAAAGTAAAAGGTCACTGGGGGCCAAATCAGGTGAGTAGGGAGGGCATCCTAAACAGTTATTTGTTTACTGGTTTAAAAACTCCCTCACAGATAGTGCTTTGTGAGCTGGCACATTGCGATGCAAGAGCCATGAGTTATTAGCATAAAGTTCAGGTGGTTTTCATCTCACTTTTTCATGTAGCCTTTTCAGCACTTCCAAATAGTAAACTTGGTTGACTGTCCACTGTTTGTTCATTGTCGCATCCAGCATGACACAGGCGGTGGGTGAACAGGAAGGGCGACACGAAGTGATGAAAGACAGTAGCCGAAAATATATTATAAGTGGGCCAAGGGGCTCCAGCCTCATGGACTGAGCCCCGAGTTGGGCCAAGGCATAATTTCTATTGGATAGAAAGCATAAATGAGGCTTGTATGGAGAAGTAAAAACCTTCCTCTTTCCAAGGTCTGTGATTACCCCAACTTAAGGCTATTCCCAAAAGTCCCCATGTGTTCCAGCACTATTGTGCCTTTACACATATACATAACCCCAAGGAATGGAGTCATTGTTATTATATAAACATCCATTAAGGGAGGGAATTGGTTGAGCTCATCTCATCAGATCTCAGGCTGAGCTATAGTGGGAAGCAAGGCAGCCAGGGGGCAAGGGATTAACCTCAGAAAGGGTGAGGGGCTGTGCCTCACGTCTGTTGAACCCAAGCTCTCTCCTGATGGCCCCTATGTGACTGTGCCTGTCTTAGGTTGTTCCTCCCTTGAGAAATCTTACCCGTCATTGACTAACCAGCCAACCTCCAGGGCCATACAGGGTGATGTGAGGTATGCGAATGAAAGAGGAACAGTACCCCCGAGAGAGAGTCAGTTCTATCTCCTAGATATTCCATGCCTCCATGGCCTCCACACTTAGCTCCTGCCTTAGGATGTCGTGGGGAATGTGTGAGGGGACAGGCAGGTCTGCAGTTGTAAGGCAACAATTCATAATAAACAATCCCTCTCCTGTACTGAAAGAAGGTTTTTTGTATTGGAGAATTGACTGACTTCCATTGTGCACTTTGATGCTTTGTTTCAGTGTCATATTGGTACACTCATATTTTATCACCAGTGTTAACACAGCCCAAAACATCATTTTGCGTTTCCAAAAGGTCTTGGCAAACTTCAACTCTCCTTCGCTTTTGTTCATCAGTGAGCTCCTTCAGGACCGTTTTTGCACACATCATTCTCATGCCAAGATTTTCGGTTAAGATTTTCCTATTTCTCTACTGATGTTCACTTGGTCTGCTATGCTTCTCACAGTCAGTCAATGATTTTGATGCACAGTTCAATGAATTTTTGCAATGTTTTTGTCAGTTCTGCTTGTTACTGGCTGCCCAGACCTCCCTTTATCAGTGAAGCTTTCTCTCCCCTCAGAAAAACATTTAATCCATTTGTATACTGCCATTTTCTTCACGGCATTATCCCCATAAGCTTGGACTAGCATGTCCCTGATTTACTTCCACTCTTGCCAAGTTTAACAGGAAATTTAATGTTTGTTCACTGTTCTAATTCAAGCTGCAACATTCTTGCCACAGCACACAGAAACACACAACAACAATAATGAAGGCCACTCAGCAAGACATTGCCACACATCAACACGAACACATCTGTAAGACATAGGTGTACCAAGGTTATGAAACATTACTGAGTTTTTTGTACAGTGCTGCCAATGTAAGCACACAGTGGCAAGTTCATGAACTTATTTGTCAAATCTTGTATATACAAGGACTGTCTGTACCCACCATGTCATATAAAAAATAGAGGCATTCATGGCTGGATTTTTTCTAGACAGCCCTTGTATATATTCATGCATTGCCCTGTTGTGCTGGTTAGGAACACCAGTACAATTTTAAGGTGGTGAAAGCAGAAAATCTTGCCTTGTACTTGATCTTCAGAGAAATGCACATGTATTTTATTACATATTTTCATATATAACATAGATAACTTTTCCTTTGTTTTAAGTAAATCCCTTGGGAGAGACAGGAGGCATTATCTAAAGTGAAAAATCTGAGTTTCATTCCTTTCTTGCTTAAGGTTTTCAAATGTTTTTGAAATCAATCAACTAGTAGAACTTATTTCTGTTTGTATGCTTTCTCTACTTAATCCAGATTGTCCTCTAGAAACTATTTTAGTTCAGGCTTTATGAGACAGCTGGAGAGATCAGACCCCCTTCATTAGCGCCCCACCAGACAGAGTGGAAAATAGGAAGTGAGATGGCAGTGATCTTAGAATTTCTCTCAAGGTCCTACTGGACACATAGCCAGGGCTCACATGACTGCACACTGTAAGGTAGAAAAGGAAACAAAAAGATAAAGAGGGCATGGTTCCCATGTGTTTTAAATTGTCATAACTCCCATTCTGAGAGAAGTGATTTTTGCCTATCTCATAGTAGGTACTCAATAAATGATAGCTCCTAATTAATATTATTACTGTTACAATCATTAACCTTATCTTTACTATTATTGTGTTCAGACTATACTGTTCTCTAAAAAAAGGATTTGCTCATTCCCATTTTTCTAATGAAAATAATCTATTAGCGTACAAATCCATTATGTGTATAACCAGTGACAAAAAAAGTACAAATCTGTTGATGATTATAACTGCATGTCTACTGTGTGCTATTTCCTGGTGTAGAGGTGACTAGTGACGAAGGGGAATGAGAGGAACACAGGAGATGTGAAGCCTCAGCTCCACGGACTCAGGTGACCCCTCCCCACACCATCCCCAGCTGTATGATGACAACACTGTCATTTGTTAGGGGAGCTCTGAATCCCAAGTGCAAGGACCTTCTGCTGTGCTTGGGAAATCACTCCTGTCAGCTGGAGGGAGGGAAGGCATGAGTGGGAAGGGGGAGGGTTTTGCATCCTGTTAGATCCTTTATCTTCTTCCCCTGTAAGAAACTGCAGGGTGTCTGGTCTGAGCATCATTACATAGGCCTTCTCTGCAACAAAAAGGAGATCACTTTATGATGAGGGCATTCTTGGGTGTGATCTCTCTTTAATTCCCTGCCAGGCAACCAAAATTTATTGAAGGTGGGTTTGTGAAGCAGAATTCTGCGAGGGAGAGATTGGCACAAGAGAAATGGAGACAGCTAATTCTCAGGGGGTCGTCTTTGGCAAAATCCACTATTGAGGCCTCATGCTACTTGTGCTCATTGCTGCCGAGGACCAAGAGTGCCATCTGCAAACTGTGATTCATAAACACTCTGTCAGTCTGCCATCTACTCTGACATCATAAAATAATAAGAAGAGGCATTGTAATAAAGAGGGGAGGTTTTCAGCCTACCAATTAAATGCATCTAATTTATTTCTCTTACAGCTGAGGCTTTATTTATTAGTAAACAGCTGCATTTGTTACACTTTCACTCAAAACGTGCCAACTGGCACTTTGGATGATCCATTAATCCAAAATAATCATCTGTGTACTTCATAGATCCTGGATATATAGGTCTATGTGTATAAGAAGGTTATTAAAAAGCTAAAACCTAAACTCACCAGTCATCTGGAGGGTGTAGCTCTGGGTGTCAGACTGGATGAGTTAATATGACATGAAGTATGTATAGATGAATGAGATGTGGCTTAGTATTTGGAAAGATTTTACATGTGGCTTTATTTCTTCCTTTTCTCCAAGTACATGTAGAGAAATATGTACATTAATTTTCTGCAATTGAGGGTTGCTTATGTTCTTGTCAAAGACTAATTAGCTTGAGACTACCAGAAGCAGATTATGGGGTTACTTGTTTTTAATTGGAACTGGGAGGAGGTGGGATAAGAAGAAAAGGTGTATTCCCTCACCACCTGAACTTTCGCAGACCCTGCTAACTGGCATGTGCTTCTGAGGTTAGAGTTCTCCCATTTTGGAGAAATGTGATGCCAGTACACATACACACATATACTCCTACACACACACACACACACACACACACACACACACACACACACCTCATTTTATTTTAAAATGACTGATACACACAGAAAAGATCCAATCTAACCTAGAGTTGCTTGTTTCATAAATACTTGGGAAAAGTAGACTGTTGATAATCATTACAAGTAAAAGTTGTGTCAAAAGTAAACATTTTGCTGGGCCACCTTTGAAGGAAATTAATTTGTTGAATATCAGCTTAGTCTCACCTATGTCTACTGATGATAAAAATAATGTTCATTTCCATTCTATTTTTTATTACCATGGATTCACATTGAAATAAATTATTGGGGTAAATATTTTCATCTTTAAAAAGGGCTGGCCATCATTCTGAGTATAAAGTTTTGTTTTTGTTTTCTGGGAAGTAATTGTAAATATAATCTATGCAGAGAAGTATAAATGACCAACTTTGGCCTACTTTAAATTCAATTAAATTAGAAGTCCTCTACAATGTGACAGTGCATTTCTGGTTGCTTAAATTATGTGGCTGTGTAATGGTCACTGACATATTATTTGCAGACCAATATTCTATTAATGTGCTTTTGATTTACTAAACATTGATGAAAATGATCAGACTTTCATGATCTCTTTGGTTTTTACTTTTCACAGTAATATCTATTGACTTAAGTTGGCATGCTCTGTAACTTGCATAGTAACTGAGACTGCAAAGTCAATTAAAAAGATGAAGAAAGTTTTGAATATTTACATCTCTTTTATTTTATTTACTTTGCCCCCCCCCCAAAAAAAAACCCCACTATTTATATATGGTCTTTTGTGTGGACTGTGCTAATAAGACAATTACAAGTTACATGCTGAAACTGTCTAACAATGGGTATATAACCTTCAACTAGGTATACACATGTTTATTTGGTAGAAAATAGGCATGTCAAAATAGAGTATGTCAAATGTGTACCAAAAAGATTTAACTTTACTAATAGGGAAAAATTATGTTTGTGAAACTTTTGGAATCAAATAATTAAAAAAAAAAATCCTTTGCTCATTTGGAACATAGATTCAAGTGGATGTTACTAAATAATTTTGAAATCCAGAGCATACAAACCAATGTTCATGACTCATTTGATTGAATTTTTAGTCTATACTTACGTTAGGTTTGGAATACAGAATCGAGAAAAAAAAATGATGAGAGAAACATCCTTCTAGTGGCCCAAGCTAGAGGAAAAAACTAACCTTAATTGCTGCCAAATCCCGTTTCTACTATCAAAACATGAAACAACTGAGTCAGGGAACGAACTCAATGCCACATACCATGCACGTATTCAACAACTCCAACTGCGGCTGGCCGTAAACATTTTGTTTCTCTCCAAGAGCTCCATTTTAATGTTCTGCATGGTGTTGGGTGACTGCGCTAAAACGTACAGATAAAACTTAAGAGTGTTCATCTGCTATGTCTGCTGCTCCTTCCCTGACCTTTCTTTTGGCTGGAAAACCATTTTGTTTCCATCAACTGCCCTTTAGGTTTGGCAGGGCAGATGTGAGTATATTTCATGAAATCAAGCAGATTATCTCCCTCCTCTCATTTCTCCATTCAGTGATAATCATTAAGTCCCCGAAAGCCCATGGTGCCAGCAATATTGGTCCAATAAGTAAAGCCGCACTTCCTAAACAGATGGGAATGATGTTTCTTTGCCACTGGGTGAAATTGCTTTAAAAAGCATCAGCAGCAAACATAGGGAAGGAAAGATGAGCCATTGCTGCTGGAAGTCCGACCACATGGAATCCTTGCCGCTTGAAAATCCAGTATTACATTTACTTCCTTACAGTATTTTGTCCATCAGCTCATTTGAGTCTATTAACTTAATTGTTCTTTTATTAACAAATGGGGCATTCTCTCTGGCAGCAGAGCAAAGCTCCAATGTCAGTTAAATACTTTGATAAATGCAACACCCCCTTTCACTCTACTACCTCCCTGAACATGCTGAACATGCTGTGAATATGTGCACGCACGTGCAGGTGCACACACACACACACACACACACACACAATCAAATGTACTTGTACAAAAGGATAGCAAAAACTGGTTTTTAGAGTTAGCAAGCTGAGAGAAAAGTGCTTGTCTTCACAAGTAAATCCTACTATAATTACATTCCATATTTCTTTTACAAATGTGTTTCGTGCCCCTGGTGAAACTGTTCTTACTTTATAAAATGAGCTAATGTTTCAGCTAGAGGGAACAATCACAATAATCTTTTGGCAAACCTTTTGCCGGGAACTTCTTTAAAATCATGTGTACTTTTCCTAATTTTTCTTCCCCAGTAATTCTTCCTATTATTATTATTTATCTTTTCTAACTTAAAAAAGGACAGATTTTCTATTGTCTTTGTGTATTTTGGTCTCTCTTTCTCTTCCCTCCCAGCCCCCGACATACATACCCCTTCTTCTTAGGTGACATTATTCTACTCACCAAACCTGTAATTTTAACAGAGGGTGACAGGGTGACCTTGACGACAGATGTTCTTATGGCAACAGATGGCACTGGCAAACCCGAGAAGCTGCTGTATGCCGTCTCCATGCCACCTGTGCCTGGTCAGATTGAGTCCATCAATTATCCAAGCTGCCCCATTCCCTGAACAGCCAGTCAGATGGATTGGCCCAGAAGGTTTGCTGTGTGCATGACAATAGGCAAGGGGCCTGTGAGGAAGCAGTCAGGTGAGAGGGTCCCCTTCCTCCCCTCTTCTACCTTCCCCACCTATACTCCCCACCCTCACTCATTCATATATTTAATGAGATCAGGGAGTCAAAGGGATTAAACTGGTTTTATCAGTTAGAGTTCATCAAATGACCTTTAAAGACAACCAGCTATGAGGGTGGCTTACATGACAAACCAGTACTGCTACTGTTTTATTCACAGCAGTATATTTTTATTGTCCAGTGATTCTGCCACATTAGAAAGCTATTCTAGGAGTAGATACATAATATATAATATGTTTTTTACTTATCATACTTTCAATTTGGCTTCTCATCCTGATCAACCTTGTTCTTAATCTCTTCTTTTGCCTCTCTGTGTCCAGGTTGAAGGAAATAAAGATGACTAGAGAGAAGAAAAACACATTATAATATTAGTAATAACAATAATAGTAGCCAATGATTTCTTATTTTGTTAGTACGTGAAAGAGGTACTTTGGTAGAGACTCTATAGTCCCAATCTGTAAGTTTCTTAACAAATTTACCGCAGATAGAATTATTCTCATTTTATAGTTGAGGAAATTGAGGCTCAGAAAGATTCAGGGATATGCCCAAGGTCTCATAATTAGCGATCAGGAGAGCCAAAATTTGAACACAAATAGTGGGTGTGCTATCCACCAAGAACAGTGCTTCTAGCAACCAGGAAAATCCTTGATCTGTTTGGCTAGAAATGGATAATATTGGGAGAAGAGTTTCTGTCCCAACTCACTCTCTTAACACGGGCATCTGTCTTGCCTTCTGTATTCCCAGCTACTAGATAATTATATAATTTATTAATAAAGCAGTATATGATCTCCAATAAGTAGGTCAAACATGAGTGTAACCTTTTATTATCTTTCATTTGTACAACAGGGTGGTTAGAGTTGGAACCGTGTGGCCTCTCTCTACCCGAAGAAAGCTGGAGTATTGTATGAAATCATCAGTGGACTTTAATCCAGATGGTGGTGTCATTTCTAAGAAATAGCATATGCTAGCTATTATGATACTTAAATGTAATGGTTTTATATCTCTCCAGTGGGCAAAGAAACTGTATAACAGGTTTTAGTCTAGGAATTTTTTAATGGTACTTCAGCCCTCCAAAATAGACTATTTCCACAAAGAAATTCAATTGATAGAGCTTGGTTTAATAACAAAGGAATGTAAATTTTTGCCTTGTTTTATGCAATAATAGGACAGCATCTGGATTTATTATGCCCTGAGTCTGCTATTTTACATGATGTTGTTGAATTGGAGACTATTACATGCTTTTTTGATTTTAGAAAAATTGCCTTAAAAATTATTTACACTCATTTTATAACAAAGAGGGCAATACAACTAATTTTATTCTTAGTGTGATTAGCCATGAGTCATTTCCTAAGAAATGAGTTTAATTAACCAGGGAAAGAAAGTTGTAATAAATCATGAAAGAGGACTGTTTCTAAGTGGGGTTAAAAACATCTTATTTAAAACTGCCATCAAATAAATCACAAACCCTAAGTTATGTGTTAAGGGAAGAAATTTTTCTGATTTTGAAAATTTCTGACAAAAGGAAAGAAAGAAGAGAAGACTGTGTGGAAAGAGAAGTAGATTAAATCAGTTGAAATACTTTAAGGAACTAATTGCAGTAAGGAGACCTTTATGCTAATTTAAGATTAGCTGTGTAATTTTGGAAATTAATTAATTTTTCTGTGCTTATTTCTTTCCGTATAAATTAAAGAGACTGAACTCGATCATTCTTAATCAGAGATTAGCAGGCATTACTATTATTCACAAATATTTTTAGGTCTGCCCCATTCCAGGCATACGGTGGATGGACAGTCTCCCACTCCCCTGAAATTAAATATGGACATGTCACTTGCTTCCATCATGGCACGTGAGAAGTGGTACTTGCTGGCAGAAGTTTTAGGAGCCAGAGCTCAATTGCCTCATCCTCTCCCCACTGCTGTCACGGGCATGGTAGATATTTCTAGATGAAGTCTCAGTTAATGTGGATCCTTGAGTAACTAGGATGATTAATTTCCCTGCTACCCTACACTTTCCATGTGACATGAGCAAGAAACATATGTTTGTAATGTTAAACCGTCAAGATTTTGGTGTTTTTTTTTTTTCAATTAAATTTTTTTAACTTGTAATTTTTTAAATTTTTACTGAATTTATTGGGGTGACATTAGTAAAATTATATAGGTTTCAAGTATATAAGTCTATACTACATCATCTATTGCATTATGTGTTCACTACCCAGAATAAGTTCTCCTTCTATAACCATATATTTGACTCCCTTTACCCTCTCTTACTACCCCACTCTCCTCTTACCCTCTCATAACTGCTAAACTGTTGTCTGTGTTTAATGACTTTTTGATTATTTGTTTGTCTTGTGCATTTGTTACTTTCAATTTTACATATATCCCACGTACGGTTCTCAACTTTTTCTGACTTACTTCGCTTAGCATGATAATCTCAAGGTCCATCCACGTTGTCATAAATGGCAGTATTTCTTCTTCTCTTATGGTAGAGTAATATTCCATTGTGTATATGTACCACATGTTCTTTATCCAGTCATCTACTGAAGGACATTTGGGTTGTTTCCATGTCTTGGCCACTGTGAATAATGCTGCAGTGAACATAAAGATACATACTTGTATATCTTTATGGATAAATGTTTTCATATTTGGGGGGTAGATACCCAGAGGAAGGATTGTTGGGTCATATGATAATTCTATTCTTAATTTTTTGAGAAACCTCCATACTGTTTTCCATAGTGACTATACCAATTTACATTTCCACCAGCAAAGAACTGGAAAATCTAAATAGACTGATCAACAGTAAGGGAATTGAAAAACTCATCCAAAACCTTCCCACAAGCAAAAGACCAGGACCAGATGGCTTCACTAGTAAATTCTATCAAACATTCAAAGATGATTTAGTACCTGTGCTCTTCAAACTCTTGCAAAAAATTAAGGAGGCAATACTTCCTAACTCATTTTATGAGGCCAACATTAACCTGGTACCAAAACCTAGTAAGGATACCAGACACACACACACACACACACACACACACACACACACACACACACAAAATGACAAACCAGTATCTCTGATGAATACAGATGCAAAAATTCTAAAGAATATCAAATCCAACACATTAAAAAGATTATACATCATAATCAAGTGAGGTTCATTCCAGGGGCACAAAGGTGATTCAACATACACAATCAATGTGATACACCACATAAACAAATTAAAGTATAAAAATCATATGAACATATTAATAGATACAGAGAAAGCATCTGACAAGATGTAACATCCATTTATGATTAACATACTTAATAAAATGGGTATTGAAGGCAAGTGCCTCAACATAATAAAGGCCATGTACTCATACGACAAACCCTCAGCTAGTATCATATTTAGTGGTGAAAAACTGAAAGCTTACCCTCTATGAACAGGAACAAGTCAGGAATGCCCATCACCACTGCTATTCAACATAGCATTGGAAGTCCTAGGCAGAGCAATGAGGCAAGAGAAAGAAATAACAGACATTCAAATTAGGAATGAAGAAGTCAAATTGTCACTTTGGGTAGATAATATGGTTCTTTATATTAGTGGGAGGTTTTGTTACTTCAGCATAACCCAACCCACTCTATATACTACATGAGTGGATATCAGATTCATCTGGGCAGATTTCCCAGTAAATATAAGCAAGGGCTCATCCAGAACTATTGAATCAGAATAATCTGGTGCAAACTTCAGATTTATGTGTTTTTAAAATGCTTCCCTGGTGATTCTGCTGTATGTGCTCGCTTAGGCGACACTGGGGATTTCAGGCATGAGTGGCACAAGAGTAACAAAATAGCTTCGATCTAGACTTAAAACTGTGTATTACCCTAATGGATAAGCAAGCATAATAAAATCTTACAATTGCATGGTGCATTTCAGTTTACACAAGGACTTTTGTAGTGTTTATCTTATTTGGTAGTTAAAACATTAGTAGATTATAATGTGTGCTCATAACATCTATCAATGTATTGAGGGTTTGAAACACTAATGGGACTTGCTTTTCTTTCTCACGATCTATTGCGCATTCTCTCAAAAATCATCTGCTTAGTTGATGATGATGGTTTTGGTAATAATGGAAGATCTTTGTCCTCCAAGGGTCTCAGAATAGCTGTATTTTTCTTGCCGTAAATTTGCCTTTCCCTTATGGACAACTGAAACTTCCTGGCTAGGACAACACTGTTCAAAATATTTTGAGTTTGGTTGGAAAATAGGTAGTTACTACTTCTGCCTTTTTCTTTACTTATTTTGGGCATCTTAATTATTTCTTTAACTCCCAAGTTGTGTGTCAGAAAGTGTGATATAGAAAACTGGACTATTAAGCAAATATTATTAACTTGTTTGATCATAAATGCCACCTTGAGGGCTCCTGAATTTTATCTTGGCTTGCAAACAGAACTAAGTTTAGTTTAATATCTTAAACTACAATATAATATCTGGCTCTTTACTTTTGATAAATCCTTATATAATTATTACTATTTATCTGTGAGGATATACTTACACATATGCTAGTAATGCCTAGACATAACCACACCCTGCTGTTAATGTTATCATTAAGTGTATAGATTCTAGAGTGAAACTCTGCATTGACGTCTTGGCTCATTCACCTGCTAGCTGATTTACCACTAAATAGAAAATTCTACTTGGTTAATTCTCACTTTTGTTAGTTAAAAATGGTCATAATAAGAGGGCATGCTTTATTAAATTGTCAAAATTAGATGATATACTTCAGTCCAGTAACTGTGTAGAAAAGAGGAAGAAGAAGAGGAAGAGGAAAAGGAAGGAGGAGAGAAAGAAGGAGGGAAGGAAGGAAGGAAGGAAGATCTGAAAATTAATTTACGGAGTCAAATAACTTTGGAGAAAACTGGTTTAAAATAGATTAACAAGTCTTCATAGAAAGCAATGTCTCAGAGCCTTTAATATGTAAGATTCACTGTGAGTCAGTAAAACCTTTTAACCACAGCTGGGGGGGGCGGGGACACCAAAGGCTCAGGGAAGACTTTCTGGAGGAGGTGATACCTGAGTTGCATCGTTAAGGAAAAAAGAAGCAAAAGCTAGAGAGAGTATAGAGGCAAGGGGAAGGACAAGGTCAGAGGCACAGGTGTGTGAAACAGTGTGGCACATGTGAGGAGCCCAGATACCTGAGCTAGAGTGGACAAGGGCCGAGAGAGTCAAGAAGTTGTCAAGAACTAGATTTCAAAGAGCCTTGTTTGCCATGTTATGAATTTGTAAGTTTGTTGGCAATGGGGGAATGTATCAGTGGGGACCCCAAAAGAAGTAGATGGCACCTGCCAAGAGGCAAATTGAGGAAAGTGGAATAAAGGGACTGTTGCACAGGTATGGGCAGGGTTAAAGAGAAACTAACAAGCCACCGTAAAGCATCCAGGGGTTACCAATAGAGAGAAGCTAGTCCCGGCACCCAGGACTTAAAGGAGAAAGGGCAGAAGGACTTCCCGGATCCTGGAGATAGCCCCAGCTGAAGCTATATCAAGGAGAAGGCAACTCAATCGGAGCTGTGTCAGGACAGGAAGGTAGCCCCTGCCAATGTGAGGCCCAGCAAGGAGGGAACAAGAAAAACAGTCTACCTCTGTCTTAGTGGAGAAGGGGAGAAAGCAATCCCTTTTAAGGGTAGAAAGCAGATCTGCTGAGGGAAACATAGGATGACCAGCACAACACAAAGGAAAGTCACCTGGTCTTATCTGAATTTTAGATGTCACCTTAACAACTCTATGGAAAAGAAATTGGAGAAGATAGGAAACGTTAGAAAGGAAGACCTATATTTATATCCATGCAAGAGATGAAGAATGCCTACAATGAAGACATCCCACTAGAGAGAGAGTGGAAAGGATAGATTTATAGGAACATTGGCACGTAAAAACAGGTGAGATTGAGTGACTGGCTATGAGTGGTGAAGAAGTGAGAAGATTGAAGGATTTTTCACAGGTTTCTAGCGTGGATGATAAAGGAAACAGTGATATGAACAGTCCACCTGGTAAATACAGGAAAAGAAGTGAGTTTGTGGGGGAATTGAGGTCTTCCATTTTAAATCTGGGGGGTTTGAGAGGCCTGGGGAATGTTCATGTAGTGGTTTGACACAGGTACTGCAGTGTAGGATTCGGACACCGAGTGAGAACCTCCAGGGCTAGAGATACAGATTTGTGAGTCATCAGACTGCATGGTGGCCCAAAGCATGAAAATGGATTATCACCGGGACGCTAAGTGATAAAAGTGAGCTAAGGAGAACACCAACACTTAATATCTGAATTCTGTTGCATGGCTCTCGGAGACCTAGGCGTGCTCTCAGTTCTCAGCTTCTCAATGCTGATCACCTAAATTTCCAGTAAGATATTCTCCTTAAAGTAATTGTATTGGTCTACTCCAGGAAAAGAGTTAATCTGGGATTCTGGGCCTGTCAAAGCTCCTGTAGAGAGAGAATATATCTTTAGTTTAGATTTATTGCCATTTAAAAACTGAACTGATAATTTCGTTCAGGCCTAGGTTGCCTAATCGAGACAAATATTAGTTAAAACATGTCTACTTTATTTTTTGGCTCCTTAGCCATGTAAGTCTTCAAAGAACACCTCTCAAAATTTCTGATCACACAGAGTTAGTTGCTGTATGGAGCCCCACTGCATAGAGGTCCCGGGGGATCCACTTCCCCTCCCCCACTCACCTCCCTCCTCCACCTCCCCCATGCTTACCTCAGCTCTTCCCAGCCTAGATAGTTTCCTCATGGAACACACGAAAGCAATTATGGTTAACAGCAGCTATAGGCGAAGTAACCTGTGTGTGCGTGGCTTACCAGACCTTGCTTCAATTGATGGGAAACAAACAATCTCTCATCGATAGGATAGATAGATGATAGATAAATAGACAGATAGATAGATACTTAGATAGATAGACAGACAGTTACAGAGTAAGTTAGAAATTGATGTATACGTAAATATGTATCTCACAGGTACATACACATATGCATACAAGATCATGTGTGTGCACATACAAGTCAGCCTGTGGGTGCACAGATATGCATGTATGCATATATGATGCATATGAATGTGTCTGTGTATGTATGCCAGTGTGTTTCGTGTGTGGGGGGGTGCCTATATGGATGTGAGTGTGCGTTGATGCCTATGAGAACAGCAGAAGAAACACTTGTCTGTCCTTTCATGCTAACAAGAAGACAGTAAAGGGTTAAAGCAATCACTTTGTAAACCATTTTCCAAAAAAACTGTACCCTAAATTAATTTTGGCTGGTAATCTATATCGGGTTAAATAACTCCTCATTATTCTGTAACACAGCTGAGGCATCTCCAAATGTTTATCTTGTTTTGTAACCGGTACCTTCTGGTACATTCTAGTGCCAGCACTCCCAGCTCCTGCTATATTTCATTCTCACTATTTTTGGACTGGAGCTGCTGGTTCCAGGTGATTTAATAAATTGCTTTTTTTTTCCTTTTTTTTTTTTTTTTTTTTTTTTTTTTTTTTTTTTTTTTTTTTTTTTTTTTTGGTGTTCCTTTTAACTTACCCATCTGCTCAACACATGCGTAACTTGCAATCTGTCGGCAGTTTGCAGAAAGACAAACTGTCAGAGCTGCGTGCATTTGACAACTTTGTTCCCAATTAGATTAGTGGTAATTTTAACAGATTTCAGGGCAATGGAGAAAGGGATGGCATGTTATTAAAGCATCAATTCTGACAGACCCAAGCACATACGATCTCAATGTAAATTATTTTAAATGCTTTAATTAAAACTAGAGAAAGATTTACCCTTTTAAATGGTAAGTGATAGCAAGACAAATTTAAAGGGAAAGAGAGGAACGGAGATTTCTACATGGTTTATGTTGTGTGAGGCAGTCCAGCAGTCACGACGACCATAATCTATGGCAGTGATGTGGAGGCTGAGTTAATTATTCATTGCTTCCTCTCTGTAGCAGATGTGATTCAATACACGAGGTACAGGATTCAGAGCCTGGAACACTCTCTGTGAAAATTTCAGTTCAGTCTTCTTTTGGAGCCATCAGGAAATTGCCAGAATCTGTTTAACACGTTAAATATATTCATAAGAAAAAAACAGTCTTTTTTTTTTTTTGGCTCTTTGTTTTTTATACGTTTCAATGCAGCTGCTTCTCCCCTCAACTAAACCCAGCACTCCAGCCTCCGTATTCTCACCTCATCTCCAGTCTAATACCCCCGAAGCACACGCACAGATGTACACAAAGTGACTAAATTAGGCAAACCTGGGAATTCTATAGCTCGGGTCACTTTACAGGCACACAGCTCACCAGAAAATGCCCCATCCATAATTTAAATGTATTGCAATAGTCACAATTCATGAGTTCAGAGCGTCACTGACAGAATGTCTGGCGTTATGGGAGGGAGCTCTGCAGAACCAAGGACACATATAGGTGGAGAGATTTCCCTGATGAATTTGACAATGTGCTTGATTTATTCAGCCATAAATCTAACCATTGGTTTAATGCTTTCCATTTGTTCTTAGACAACACTGGGCATTTTATTATTGAAATCACCAATACATTAATTAAGGTTTAATATTCCCTGAACATAATTGCATAAAATTCTTTTACATGCACATTTCTTAGTCACTGGGGAAGGGTTCACCATTTTATATATGAGCCTTTTGAGTTGAGAGCTGTCCGCTCTTTTAGAATTATTGAAATGACTTGGAAAAGAAGGTCATTACTCTCCTACATGCAGGTTTCTTTAATTTTTGAAAATGTTTTTAAGTCAGTTGTTGCCTTGTGTCTTTAAGGGCATCTTTTAGGCAGATTGTTACTATTCCTGAATTGGTTTACAACTAGACTGAGTTGGATCAGAATTATATGTCTGAAGCAAGCCAAATTTTACCCTATTTCTTTGTTAACATTACATGTAAGAAGTGCATACATTCACATGATTTGGAGAAGAAATTCAAAATAGCCTTTTGAAGAATCCATGCACAATAGATCTGGAGGACTATTTGACATGTACATAGTGAATCACTCAGAGATTGCATCTCAGGAATCATATAAGATACTAGAATGTTGAGTCAAGTTCAACAAACTGAAACTTACCTCCCTAACAACATCCTACTAAGGCCCTCACAGGAGCCTTTTTCTGAATTTCAGACTCTATCCCAAGAGGAAGTTTCTTTCTTCTTTTTGTTTTAATTTTTATTTTCCTTTTTATAACAGAAAGAACACAGTCTTTGAAATCCACCAGCCTTTAATAGACATGTATCATGACCACCTCCTATGTCAATGACCTCAGGCAAACACTAGTATCTTTCTGAACCTCAAGTTTTTAATCTGTGGGTATAATAATAGATACATTTCAGAAATCTTTTGAGACTAAGACAATGCATCTCAAGTGTCTGCTATATAGTTTGTGTACCATGAATACACATTTGCCCCATCCCTCTCCTCTCATTTTACTTGATGTTTTTACACAATTCCGTGACTTTATGTTTGTTTTTCCTTGTAGATAAAGAAATGCAGAGAGGAACAGAACACTTGGAAGAGAAAGGGAAGTCATCCTTCACCTTTTCCAGGTGGAAATCACAGCCTGGTAGGTCTATCCCTGAGAGGATACACCAATAAGTCAAAGCCCACTTGAAGAGAAAAGACAATAGGAGCTTGCAAATAATGCAACTGACCTGATTTCCCCCCCTGTATCACTGGTGTACTGAGGAACTTGGGATATTAAAAAAAATGAGCATATTTTAAATCTCTATATTATCATTTAAACTTCTGTGAGCCTACATCCTGCCTCACTCTCAGTCATGGATGTTCCCCATTTTACCCAAGGTGGTCCCCTGAGAGCCTAACACCATCTGGAATGTTCAGAACAAGCATCCTGGTCTTTAATACTATCACCTTGAATGCTCAAAACCCAAGATAACATAGTCTTTTACAGTCACAGAGCTCTGTTACTTCCATCCCAAAGTTGGTCATTGGGAGTCTTGGCTGAAGATGAGTATCAAGATGTCTAGTGCCCACTTATCTCTGAAAATCTGCATATCTTCAGGGTGTCATGAGAGAAGAATACTGATCCTGGATTCTGGTTCCCTGGGGAACCCAAACCTAAACTGGCCTTCGTCCAACAGCTTTGGATTTTGGAGCTCCAAAACTCCTCTTCATTCTGTATCCACTAAGTTCCTTAACGCGGGACCCTATGCCTTAGTTAAAAATAATATTAATGATAATGTGTCTAAGTTCTACCCTGAGGACTGGTAAAACACATGGTAAGACTCAACAATCTAGGTAGCATTGATGATGAATTGAAAGACCTGGGTTGGAGTCTGTGCCTTGCCAATGCCAGCAGAGCTTGTTTCATGGGCACGTGACCAGTGCAGTCACACAGGGCACCACTCTCAGAAGGGGTTTAACACTCTGTGGCCACCTTCTGGGAATCTGTGTTTAAGTAAAATCTGGTGGGACAAGGGAGCATGTGCCCTGAGCTTAGAGTATCAGATCATACGTGGCCCCAACTCCAGCCACCTCCTTCAGGTGGGTTCTCAGCCACATGTTACCCACTTCCTTGGCACTCTGGACCGAGCCTGCCCTCCCCCTCCCTGCCCTCACCCCATGTCACTTTCTGCCCCCACTGGGACCAGGAGTAGAATTTCTGAGTGTATTAATTTATACTCACTTCAGCAGTATATGAGTATGTGCCCCCAATTATTTTAAATTATGATGTGTTTGTAATGATATTGTTTTGAATTGCATTATGTCGGTTCTGTTACTTCCCTGTGTTTAATTCTCAGAAACTGTTAGAAGGCAAGCCATAAAAATACGAGCTTCCCATCAGTCTACAAGGGTAAGATTTCTTTTCCCTCATAAATAACAAGTGAATTCACAATCTGGAGGCCAGTCCTCAACTATTTTTTTCTGGATGTGCCAGGGGTCCCTCTTCACAACATTAAGCACCATCCAATATGTTTAAATATTTCTATGAAAAAGCATATCTGGCACAGTAAGAAAAAATATTCTTAAGTAAAAGCATTTAACAAACTGTTATGGATTGAATTATGTCCCACTCAAATTCATATGTTGAAGTCCTAACCACCCAGTATCTCAGAATGGGACATTATTTGGAGATAGGGTCTTTACAGAGGTAATCAAGTTAAAATGAGGTCATTTAAAGTGGGTCCTAATCCAATGTTACTGGTGTCCTCATGAAAAAGGGAAATTTGGAAACAGACACACATAGAGGGAAGATGATGTGAAGAGAGACAGGAAGAAGACAGCCACCAGCAAGCCAAGGAGAGAGGCCTGGAAGGCATCCTTCCCTCACAGTCCTCAGAAAGAACCAGCCCTGCCAATACCTCAATTTTGGACTTCCAGGCTGCAGAACTATGAGATATAAATTTCTATTGTCTAAGCCACTCTGTTTGTGATACTTAGTTACGTCAGCTCTAACAAATTTATACACAAAACAAGTTCAACTTTGTTGAAAAGAGGTGAAAAATGCCTTGGGTACATAACTTACAGTCATTTGCATTATACTTGGGAAAAAATAATTATTGTTCTTCCTCTATGAAGATTTTCAGTGTGGGGTTTTTCTTAATTCTAAGACACTCTGTCTTAAACTGATGATAATTCATTGTTCATGCAAATAAATTTTTTTCTCTTTTTTTATGAATCCATAAATTAAGTGCATCTCAAAATTAACATCTTATGTTTAATGAAATATAGTATTTATGTCAATTTATTTTAAATGACCAGCATTGATGGAGAATCTTCTATATGTCAGGCACCAAAGTAGACACTAAATGTAGAGGGTAAAAAAAAAAAAAATACATCCATACACACAGGTAGAAAGGGAATGCCAGCATGAGAGAGAGAGAGAGAGAGAGGTGGGAGTGGGTAAAAGAGTAAAACAGATCTAAATAACTTAGCTATAATTCATATTTATATGGTACAGTATGGAGATAGATAATGAAATAACTAATTATTAGAGATATATTAAAGGAATCATTTTTGATCAAGAGTGTGTGTCTTAAGGACTTAGCAGGAATTTTCCAAGTAGACAAAGTATAATTAAGGTACTGGAGGGTTGAAGGAAAGAGATAATTTAGAGTGTAATTTCCAAATAGATGAACATGCTTGAGTAAAGAGAAGAAGCCACATCACATATATTTAGTGACTTAGAATATGATGAAGTGAATAGAAGCAAGGGCAGGTAGAAACCAGCCAAAAGAGAACTTGCGTATCATGAGAAAGTTAGAGAAGAGTCTATGTAATTTGTAATGCAGTGGATTAGTTAGGAGCCTTTCAGATTGTATATAATGGAATACCCAATTAAGAGTGCCTTAAACAATATGGATTTAATATCTTATATAACGAGGAGCAGGGGGCAATTTGGGGTTTATTAATTCAGCAGGTCAGTAGTGTCAAGGTTCTAGGTCAGTTTTTCTGTGATTCTCTTAGATTTTACTAAAAAACACAAGGAATCTACTCAGATCTACATAGCACATGCCCATGTGCTATGAAAACACAAGAGGAGAGTCTCCCCTTTAGTGTACAAGGGGTAGTCAAGAAATTGGTGGAACAAGAGGGTTATCAAAGAAGTGGGAGTACTAGAGCACACAATTTGATTGTGTCACTTATTATTAGTATATGTGCCAAATGTCAGCCTACTCGCATCCTATTTCTTTAAGATGTCACCGAAGAAGCATGTCAGACGTGAACAAAACCCCAAGTATGGATAAAATTGAATTCCATGTTATTATTAAGGTCCTCACAAAAAAAGGAAAACAGCTGACACCATTTTGGAAGCAATGGTAGTAGTTCATGGGGACTGTTGCCCTGGGAAATCCATGTATTACAAGTGGCATAGCCCTTTCGAGCAAGGCAGAGAGTCACTTGAAGACAACCTCTATCCAGGACACCCTCTTGAGCCACTTTCTCAGACATTGTCAAAAAAATTGATAACTTGTAGCAGAAGATGCCAGATTGAATAAAAAGCAGCTTACACAAATGGTTGGAGTATCACTACAACTATTTTGAATATTTTCCATCAGCATCTAAGGATATCAAAAGTCAGTGCAAGACGGGCACTGAGAATGCTGATACTGCTTCAAAATCAACGTTTCGAGTGTTCATGACAGTTTTCGGTCTTCTGCAGAGACAACAAAAATGAAGTTTTAAACTAGATTGTCACTGGAGATGAAACTTGAGTTCATCATCATGAGCCTGAGTCAAAGCAGGAGTCCATGCAGTGGGATGAAAAGGGTATGCCACCCCAGAAGAAGTTCAAAGTGTCTCAATCAGCTGGAAAAACCATGGCTATTGTTTTTTGGGGGGATATAAATGATAGCCTACTGATTGATTACAAGGATAAGGATGCCACAATAACTAAAGAGTACTATGCAAGTCTGCTGAAACAGTTAAAAGAATCTGTGAAGGAGAAAAGAAGAAGAAAATGAACCAAAATAGTGCTGCTTTTGCACAACACACCCATGTACAAGAGTAATGTTATGTTCACTACTCTTCACAACTGTGGCTTCCAAACGTTAAACCACCATCCCTACAGTCAAGACCTGGCTCTGTATGATTATTATTTGTTCCCAAATATGAAAAAATCAGCTTCAAGGGCAGAAATTTAAATATAATCAAGAGGTTAAAGCTGCAATTTGAGGGCAAAAACAGAACATTTTTTGAGGATATTAATTTATCGAAATATCTGAAAAGTGTATTAGGGTTAAGGGTGAATAATTTTAAAAAGGAAAAATAATATATAGTCTTTTTTTACCCTTCTTCCCTTTCATTCCACAAATTTCTTGGCCACCCCTTCTATCTCTGTTTACTGTGGAGGAGGGCCTTTGTCAAAACCCTCCTAGCAGAAAGGTTTTGCTTACCATAGGGCATGGGTCACATGCCCTATGGTAAACAAATAATCTCAGAAGTATTGTTATTAACATATTGGCTTGGGGAATATTCATATTTCTTGAGTATACTATTGCCAAATACCTGGACAAAAATAGGGTTTGGATAACAAGTAAGAAGCAGAGAATTGTCTAAGTGGCACCTGCCATATTTCAAAACTTTTGAAATTAAAAAAAACTAATAAAATAAAAATTTACTAATTTTAATTAGACTTCATGTAATTTAGAATTTAAAAGATCATTCATTCATTCAGTCCATCAGTCATTCTCTCAATACGTATTATAGAAGCACTAGACAAATACCAGGCATTATATTAATAGTATGAGTATAAGAAAAATATACTTAAGTAGAAGAGCCAGAGACTTCTGTTTAAAATGAAACAGAGAAACTAGGGCATGTCTGAGGCTACAATTTAATAATGAGAGTGGCAAGTGTCATAAAGAAGATACAATTGAGAACAATGTTCTACTCTTTACTGCTCTGCATTTACTGCCATCTTGTTGGTAGTTTGAAGTTATCTATGGTGGAACTGTTTACACCAGGGAAATTGGCAAACACTGTAAATCAGGGCTTTTAAAATTTGTTTAGTTTTTCCTCAGAGACCCAGTTGTTACATATTTATACCAGCATACCACTAGAGATATAAAGTGTTAACAGAACTTTTTTCTGGAGGAAAATATCAACTATCTTAAACTCGTCTCATCAGACTAAACCAATCATGAAAAACAAACATGAATAATTTGAATTTGAATTGAGTTGCTGGCATTAAACGTTAAAATTCATGAAATGTTCTTTAAGTTTTTCTCTTCTGCTCTGTTGTCTCTGTACCTTTGTGCCAATCATCAAGACAGGAGGTCTTAAAAATCTCCAGGAAAATCTTCATAAGAAAGTATTTTTCTCCAGGTTTCCTACCCATATTGGTAAAACAGGTGTCTTAGGTTTCAGAAAGCATATTACTAAAGAGATGTCTTCCAGCCCTTCAGTTGCCTCTATATTTACACTGTCTTCTAAACACAATCTCCAATTTTGAATCTCTTCCATATGGTAAGATCTTTCCTAACATTTTTCCCAAGTAGCTCTGAATACGGTCTGCATCCTGAGAAGCCATGGCCTCCTTAGAGTCTGCGGAGTCTTAGAGGTCATCTCATCTCATCTCATCTCATCTCATCTCATCTTATTTCATCTCAGTCTTTAGATAGGCCCATTCTTAAACCAGTTTCCTGGAGAAAGCAAAAGAGTTCACCTTGTTTTGAAGACATGTGGTAAAGTTCATAACTTGCCTTCATTAACCTGCACTTATGATTAACAAGCTGACATAAATATGAAATTCTTTCTTAGATCAACCTAAATCTCACATTTTAGAATTCAGTCTTTTATTTGCTGCCCTAAGGGGATTAGAAAGCAGATGGTGACCATCCTTAGTATGCGAGGCATTTAGACAGATGGACCTCCTTTTTCTGAAACGTTTTGGGCAAATTAAATTTTACAAAATTAATTGATTTCTATTTGTGATATCCCCTGTGTAAAAGAGAATCTGTTTGGAGGGTGAGAAATCCTCTTGTGGAGTGATTGATTATCCCTTCATTTGGGTTTTATAAACATCAGTATTCAGATATTCAGTTTTCTTGAATCAAGGCCTGTCTGTATGCCTGAAGATCCATCATAAATCATCTTTATAGGCTGAATAATCTCTGTTCCTTTAAGCTTTCCTCATAGATATAATTTGCTTACTATTTTATCATCTATGTGTCTAGATGCAAACCCATATATGTAAATTTACTAACAATTTTGAGTGACTTGATATATTGTCAGTGAAAGAAAAGCAAATATACAGGGAATTATTGTGTAAAGAACTTGATTATTTCCTCATACTGACCTGGTTGGTCAAATCAATCACAACAGTCCAATCAGCCTATAAAAGAAATAATATCACCTAGCAGTTCACAGCCCTTTGCCCTTTTTTATATGTACCATTTCACCAGATTTATCATCTCATCAAATTATTGCAATAAAACTATGGGAGGAACAAGAAAATTGTATTTTCTAGATTAAGGAGATTAATATATGCACATGTAAACTGACCTAGAAAACATGCTTAGGGCATAGCCAAATTTAGGAAGATAACTAGTATGTTTGGCCCTATCAGTTACATATCAGACACTTTTCTCAGGAGTCCATTCATTTTCACGACCAACTTATAAATTATTCATCTCCGTTTTACAAATGAAGAAACTGAGGCTCAGAGATGTAAAACAACATTCCCACATTTACATAACTAAAATATAAAAGAACCAGCATTGCAACCCAAATCTGTCTGACTCCAAGGTGTGGGAACAACAGGGTCTGTCCGACCTAGCAGCCCACAGTTTGGCCAGCAACTTCTTTTTTTTTTTTTTTTTTTTTTTTTTTTTGCTTTTTGGTATGTGGGTAGCTCCCTGACTGGGAATCGAACCCAGGCCGCAGCACTGACAGCGCCAGCGCCGAAGCCTTAAGCCGCTACACCACCAGGGAACTCCCTACCAGCAACTTCTTGATCTCCAGATTGCAGCTAATGTAATGTGGTGTTGGAATCAAGAGTTAGCTATGACAGTTGCCACACTGAAGAATAAGGTAGTGAGATCCTGGAAGTCACAGTGGCCCAATGGATTCCTGATGCTCCAGGTTCTGGATAATAGCAGAGGTAATATAATAGTTTTCAGGGAAGCAAATTTTATGGTGGTTTGGGGGAGTCATTCCTGTAGATCTGCCTCTTCAACAATGTTATAAGCTTCTACTTTTGAGTATTAAATCACCTTCTATTTAAAATACAATGGTACCTGTTTTCCACAACTGAATCCCAGATGCTAATAAATCTAATACTCTTTTCAAATGTATACCTAGGCAAGACTTCCAAAAAGCTTTCATCTTCTCACATTAGTGAGATTAGGACAGTGTTTTATGCACTGGGTCTTACTCAATTTGAATATAAAAGGAAGCCTTCCCTCTTGACTTCTGCAGTTTTGAGTGTAGCTGTTTGAGTCTTAATTATAAATACAATAGGAATGGGAAGATGATTATCCAAAGGGGCAGAACCAGGAAAAAGAATCCCTGAGACCATGTTGAAAACCTAAAACTATTAGATATGGCTGTATATAGCATCACAATTGGTGGAAAAGTAAATAATTATTTGCAGAGAGAAGATAAAGCTATAGCCAGGAAGACAACAACTTGGAAATGATCTATAAAATGAAGTAAGTATGGAAATGAGAAAATGAGGAACAAAATTGGTAAATGGGATAGTCAAATGCCAAATGAGATGAAGGATGAGGAATGATTTAAAGCAATTGGTTAGAAATATCAAAAATGTTTATTGAGCACTCATTGAGCAAGATCCTAGGTGCTAGAGATAAAGCAGTGAAAAATGCCAACTAGGTCATTATTCTTATGAATTAACAGTCTAGAAATATGCAGCTTATTCATAATAGCTAAATTAGTCACTAAGCTTTCAGGATATATTTAGTCACGTGCTAACCACCTACTCTACTATTTCCATGTCCTGAATTTGACTTCTTGAACCACACTTCATTTGTCTTCATCTATATGATCAATACATTAAGATCAAGATGTACTGTTGTTCCAATTTTCTCTCCCATCACATTGTCCAAGTTACACTCTTACATAGATGAAAGAATTATTTCTAAACTAATAAATAGATTCAAAATCCACTTAATGTGATTAATTGAGCAGATACAGGTGGGCTAACCACTTTCAACTACCTTCCAACTCCCAAATATGAAAAGTAGAAAGGGTGAATGAACTATAGATAATAAATACAAAATATATTTATAAGCTCAGGAATATCAAAAGAGGAGCTGGAATTTAAATGTTTTCATGAGATTAGAGGACCTCATACCCCGGGTGAAGTTGGAACAAGGCTTCATGATGAGTGCAAGTAATGGATTATTCCATTTGAGTGTTTAAATCTATAAAATTTTCACTTACTTGTTCAGGCATCCAGGAAATGTATCACCTACTTTGATCTATAAGTGAAAAAAAGGCTCACCTATTAAATTCAGAACCCCAAACTTAAGAAGAGTGTGAGTAAAAAATCTGAATTTGCATAGCTTATTAAGCAAAACCCCACCTGAGAAATAATGGGGGGAAATGTAGAGCCTAGAAAACCAAGCAAGATAATTCTCACTAAAAATTATGGTTTATAAAAATGGTGAAGAATATGAGAAAATATGCTACATAAAAGAGAATAAGCAGATGCAATCTGTTGGAAGAATTCTAGCCCAACCATATGGAAATAGTAAAATAAAAGGGACCTTAAAGTAAATATTTCAATTATATTTAAATATATTAATAAGGAATTATGTTAACACTAGAGTCAACTGCCTGAGGTGTATAGAAGAACTCTTTGTACTATCTTCATAACTTTTCTACAAACCTGGAACTATTTTAAAATGTAAGCTTTTATTTTAAAAAAGAAAGAGTTCCTAAGACAAGAAGAATATTATGAAGCAAAAGTACAAGTGAAATGATAAAATTAAAATTCAATAAATAAAAAGTAAAGTAACTGAAATTAAAATTTTTAAATTGTTAAACTATAGATTGGACAGTTGAGAGAATTAGTCAACCCCAAAGTAGAAATCAGAAAATTATCCAGAAGGCATGAAAAATAAAATAAAATACAAAAAATACGAAGAAGATATCAAGAAATATAGAAGGAAGAAAGAGAAGCTACAACACAGGAAAAGAAAATAAAGAGAATGAGGGAAAATCGAAAATCATATATGAAGACCAAATGGCTGAAAGTTTGTAATAATTTAAGAAATCTATGATTATGCATTAGATATTTGTAGAAGACTACAAAATATCAAGAAAAACCAGGAAATAAAATCTATCAAAGAGAAAATAAAGATTGTCTATAACATAACAGTAAGATTTTCAATTAGCAATAATAGATGCTAGAAGATAACAGATGTAGTGCTGAGGAGAAAAACAACAAAACTTAGAATTCTATACCCAACTGTATTAATCTGCTATAGATGCCATGACAAATACCACAGAATGGGTACCTTTATTTTCTCAAGTTCTGGAGGCTGGAAGTCTAAGATCAAGTTGTCATCTGGTTTGGTTTCTCCTGATATTTCTCTCCTTGGATTGCAGATGATGGTCTTTTTTGCTGTGTTCTCACATGGCCTTTCCTCTGTGCATAAACATTCTCATTGCCTCTTCTTCTTGTAAGGACACCAGTCATATTAGACTAGGGCCCAAATTTTATGACCTTCTTTAATCTTAATTCTTTAAAGTTCCTATCTCCAAATAGTAACATTGGAAGTTAGGGCTCAATATAAATATTGATAACACCAATAAAACAACTATTAAAGAATGGTAATGAAATAAAGATTTTCAGAAATATGAAGTCTAAAAATGTTATTCTTTAATCTACATACGTCTTTTAAAGAACAGTTGGAAGAGGTACTTCATAAAGAAGTAATTTTAGTTAGAAGGTAATAGATTCAAGAAACAGTAATGAGCAAAATAAATCCCTATAACATGTTGGTACATCTAAATAAGAATTGACTCTAAGAAAGAAAAAACAAGACTAATAAAAGAAACAATTATAAAGAAGTCAAAACAAAACACTGGTTATAGTATAAAATGAAAGAGAAGAATTTGAATAGAAGGTAGTCTTAAGTTTCTTATTTGATGATGTGGCTATAAAAACAAATAATTACGTATATCATACATTTTTTACTTTTTTATTAACTAATATAATATATATTGAGTTTGACGGTGTGACTACCAGAAGCTTCATATTTCCCAGGTGTCTCTTGAGGCTTAAGTATATTTATGAATTAATATCCCGTCAATGAAAAGTACAGGTGTGTGAAATGTTCAGGAAGATTTATTTAGGAGATTTTATACAACTAGGTGGAAAATCACTTTTGCTTTCACCTCCTCCTTCCTAGTCATGGAACATGGGTGTGACAGCCATAGTAGATAATAAACAGATCTTGAAGATGGAAATCACACTCAAGGAAGATTGATCAGAAAAAGAAATGTTCTAGGTAACCAATGAGCATGAATCTGATATATCATCCCCTTAACCCATTTCTGAAATTATTTTACATGATAGATAAACTCTTACATTGTTTAAGCTGCTGTTATTTGGAGTTTTCTCTTAAATGCACACAAAATATAAACTTACTGACAAAGAGACATGGGAAAGACATAAATTACCTTTAGAATTTTAAATGTACCTGTTTACAAGAAACCACTAAAATAGTAGAAATAATATGCAAAAGTTCTAAACCTGTAGTATTAAAATAAAAAAAAAAATTTTGGGAGAGCTGCTTACAGTGTTTAAAAATGTGTTCATTTGAAGAAAAATTAGGAAAAGAGAAAAAAAATGGCCCCAGTAATTACAAATACATTTAGATCAAATAAGTATGTAAAGAGTTTTCATAAAATTATTTTATGAAATGTAGGCATGGAAAAGGCAATATATTTATATTATGCTATTATTTTATACAATATATGATTTTGAAATATGTATATAATTACATTTATAAATTAAATATTATATTCTGCCAATAAAAATACACCAAAGCTAACTCAGCTTCACTTGTTATTACAGTTCAAGATCCTGTTCATTTATCTTCTGAACTCATTATTTTTCCATTACCATCCTTGGCCTTTACCTCTTTACTTATTTTCATACCTGATTTTTACTTAGTTTTGAACTTGTTGATTAAACTGAGTTTTTTCAAATTGACTCTTGGCACTTTGAAGACTCAGTTTTGCAGTCAGGTTTATGGATCCCCCCACTATTGGGCAAGATCTACTATTTGATATTGATTTTTAAATTTCATGCTCCCAGCCAACAACACTCAAGGTTATAGGATTTAGAACTAAGTATTTGGTTTCTATTGGGTCATGATGGCCCTAGAAGGAGTAAGCTTTAGAATCAGACTAATTTAAGTTTGCATCCAAAGAGAGACATAAGGCATATGTTAAGAGGTGAAGAATAAAAGGTACTCAATATAAATATGGTGGGGGGGAGATGTTAACAGGTAATTACCAAAGAAGATGTACAAAGGACTAAAGTATATATAAATATATTTTTAATACTTGCCTGGCAGGGGAGATACCATTATCACGAAGGTGGTTTTCCCAAGGCGAGGCTTATCCATGGCACTCCGGATGTGCTGACCCCTGCGATTTCCCCAAATGTGGGAAATTTGACTGCATAATTTGTGGTAGTGGGGGACTGCGTTTGTGCTCTCCCCTAATAAATAAAAAAAAAAAAAGAAAAAATATTTTCAATCTCTTTTAGAGATTTTTAAAACAACAAATCAAAATAAGACGGGTGATCTTTTATCCTGTCAGACTGGCAAAGGTTAAATAAAGATTGTTTCTATTCTGTTTTGACAAGGCATACAATGGGCAATCTCATACACAGGCAGGTAGCAACTAGCTATTCATTGCAGGTAGTTCTTTCCTTCAATGTGAACAGCTGGGTTATGTTTCTTTATTTGCACATAGGTGTTGTCATTTGACAAAGTTCTGGATAATAACATATGACAGACCCATAATATCCCATGTCTTCCTCACTCCTATTCCCAACACACATACATATGTATATATAATTTCTTCCTTCCATAACTGCTGGCTGGATTTAGAAGTTCAGGAAGACTTCGCCATATATGGAAGTTGGCAGACTCCATCCACTTACTTTTCAATGCGTATGTGGACTCCCACTATGAAATCTACCAGTAAATAAATTATTGCATTGGCATAATGGATATTTCTTCATTCATTTACTAACAAAGGTTCATTCAGGATATGCCATGTGACATCCACTAGGCAACATGGTGTAAAAAGTAAAAATAAGGTACTAGTCATTGTGAAACTTCTAGTTTAGAAAATTAGATGTTTACAATGTAATTTTAAATTTTGTAGAGCCACTACAGAAAACAGTATGGAGGCTCCTCAAAAATTGAAGACTAGAGCTACCATATGACCCAGCAGTCCCTCTTCTGGGTATCTATCCAAAATTTTTTAAAACGTTTATTTGTAAAAAAATAAAATAAAATAAAATAAAAAATATATATATACCACTATGTTCATTGTAGCATTGTACTTGATAGTCAAGACATGTAAACAACCTCAGTGTCCTTCAGTGAGTGATTGAATAAAGAAAATGAGATATAGATAGACAGATAGATATACAATGGAACACTGCTCTATCATAAGATGAAATACGTTCATTTGCGACGATATGGACAGATCTTGAGAGTATCATACTAAACGAAGTAAATCAGATGGAAAAGGACAAGAACAATATGACTCCATTCATATGTGGGACATAAAACAGAAAGCAACAAACAAACAAACAAGACAAATAAAAAAACTCAGAGGCACAGGCAACAGTATGTGATTACCAGAAGTGAAGGGGATAGGGCTAAGATGAAGAGGGTAAGATGACCAAAGGAGAATATACTTTGGGCAGTGAGCACACAATGCAATATACAGATGCTGTATTATGTAATTGTACACTTGAAATTTATAATCTTATTGACCAATGACCCCCCGGTAAGTTTAATAATAAATAAATAGGAGTTCCCTGGTGGTGCAGTGGCTTAAGGCTTTGGCGCTGGCCCTGTCAGTGCTGCGGCCTGGGTTCAATTCCCAGTCAGGGAGCTACCCACATACCAAAAAGCAATAAATAAATAAATAAATAAATAAATAAATAAACATTGAATTATAATAAGTTGTCATAAAGAAACGATATGGAATACTATGAAAGCATGTAATAGGAAATACATATATAAACTAGGCTATTTATCAGTGAAAGCTTTCTATATTAAAAAATATGCCTTAAATACAGAAATGATGAATAAAAATGACCTGATTTTCCCAATAATATTTTCTACCCACCACCAACCAAAATGTTTTTAACTTACTTGAATAAACTTTTAATAATAGAATTAAAATAATCCAATGTTTATTATTAATATTTCAGGTTTTAATTTCCTTAATAATGCATGTTATATTATGTATATTAATAAACTACATTAGAAATATTGCTTTGTCCCACTTGATATTCAAGGAATACCAAGTCAAACTACCTGGGATGAGATCTTGGCTCTATCACTTAATAGTTGTGACCTTAGAAAAGTTTTGACATCTATAAAATGGTGATAATGGTTACTACCTGTATGAAGCTTTAACTTTTAAAAAATAAGTATTTAGGACAACTGCCTGGTATGTAGTAAGTGTCAATAAGTATTAAGAATTATAATTAGTTTCTGTATGTGGTTATCAATTGTAACATGTATGAAATTATCTAACAAGCATCTTCATTACTGCACACGTTATGTGAGATTCTTTTACAATTACAACATGCTGTCACTTGAATTTTTATTACAAGCAATAAATACCCATTTGCATAATATGCAGCTAGTTTAAGTTCATTTAGCCTGCAAAGTTATGTTCATTATCTGCACAATGAAACAACCTACTCTTTCTCTTCTTTCCCCTTCTCCCTTCATCCTTCCCTTCCTCACTAGCTTTTCATTTTTTTAATATAATACTTACTTTATCAAAATAAGAACTATTCATTGTATCTAAAGGTAACTATTTCTAAGAGATTTTTTTTAAAGTGGAAGTCCCATTCCCATGCTGCACTCCTCTTTGATCTTCCATAGCCCCTTCTATGCCACGTGTCTCCTCAATCTACTTCCCACATTACTCCTTACCTAACTGTTAATTCATTTGGCAGATTCATTCCCACTCTGGTGCTTAGCTTCTTACTTCTCATAACAGGATTATATGGTTTTACTTCTTTTTTCTTCAACTTTTGATATTATTCATTTACTTCCTACTACTGAAGATAACATTTTAACTCTTTTACAACCTGCCCCACCTATCCTATTCTTCCTTTATTTGCACTCTCCTCAGATGCATAGCTATCAATTGTTTTGTTTAACTGAATCATCAAGGTTTACAGTGACCATAAATCATTGCTCATATTGGCACCACTTAGATATGAAAATTACATTTCCTATAGTATGCAAATTAAATTTTTTTCTTGGAGTTAATTGTTGACTTAGATTTTACTTTCCTGATTTTTGTGATGACCAGTCTCTTTTTTTACTGTTAAATTTATTGGGGTGACATTGGTTAGTAAAAATTACATAGGTTCCAGGTCTACAATTCTACATCCTCTGTGTGTTGTGTTACGTGTTCATCAACCAGAGTCAGTTCTCTTACCATCTGATGACCAGTCTTGAAATCTGACCTAAATCTGCATCAAATGTATGATATTAATTTAAGTACATGAGATAACTAATCAAATCAAATGTTCCAATATAAATTAGTTCAATCTACCATTAGTGATCACTGACACTCACAATGGAGTATAAAGTGTATTTTTTCTGTCCTACTCAAGGAATTTTTGCTTGCCACAAAGTCACAAAGATTTTTTCCTGTGTGTTTTTTTAGAAGGTTTATAGTTTTACTTATAAATTTAGGTCTGTGATTCATTTTGAGCTGATTTATGAATATAGTCTGAGGTAAATATTAGACAGTTTCACTAAAAATTTTGTCAAACTTTTAAAGAATTATTCTGATTCTATATAACCTCTTCCATAAAACAGAAGACATTCCTCAATTCATTTTATGAAGCTCATATTTCCCTGATGCAAAGAAAGTACAAAAAGAAAGGAAAATTATAGAACAATGTCTCATATGAAAATAGACAAAAAATTCTTAACAAAATACTAGCAAATAGAAATTAGCAACCTGTAAAAGGAATTATCCACCATGACCAAGTGGGGTTTATTCCAGGGATGCAAAGTTGGTTCAATATTGAAAAATCATCATACAAAACTACTATCCTAATTTTTTTATATTTATTTGTTTGTTTGCCTCTGGTGCCAGGCCACTGAAAAATTCTATGTTGGTTTTAAAAGAGCACTTACCTAGGATTTGCAATGTAACTGTTCACGTGCCCAATGGGTGATTTTTATTTTTCCAGAAATTTGGGCAAATCCAACAGGTCACTACCAGAACCAAAGACAAATAAAACAAAATATAAAACCAAAAAAAATGAAGGTGTATTGATAAGGTCACCTCATCACAAAGATATTTTCCATTATGCAAGGTCATTAATAAAACAAAAACAAAGAGAAACTGAATTACAGTGAGTTGAGGACAACTAGGAGGGTAACACACAAACTATCTCTAATGAAGTGCATCAGAGGGAACTGGGATGCTTAGCTGGAGAAGAAAAGATCCAAGGAAGGCATGAACAATGTCGCCCGACAACTAAAAGGTACTTGTCCGGAAGGGGAGTATCTTGTGGTCCCCAGCCAAAGCTAAAACAAATGAAAGGAAGATTTCATATAAAGTACAGAAAAATCTTTCTAACAATTAGAACTGACAGGAGTTTCTTTTGAATTAGTGAATATTGCATCTGCAAAAGTACTCGAGAAAATTTTGGCAAAGCACAGAGATGGATATCACAGTGAGGTATCCTGTACGGGTTGGAGATTAAGCTAGCTGACACTCTAATATTCCTTCCAACACAAAGGTTCTATGATCTTATGGAAACAAGGAGCTACATAAGTTATTTTGAACTTCACTGACAAGTTTTAAGCCCTATGTCTAGCCTAAATTGTCCTGTTGCTTAACTTAAATGGCTTCAATTAGCTAATGTAGGGATGAGGTTTGAATGATAAATGTTCTCATTAACATGACTTGAGATATGATCTTGACAGTCCTGATAGACTGGTCTGCTGAAAAGCACTTCAGGGGCCCTACAGATAGCTCTTATTACTTTTCCCCTTTTAAAAATGATGTTTCTTTTAATATTTCCGAGTTCTGGAATCTGTAATTACCTAAGGTTTATACAGCAGTAAATAGCTCATTTCTCTCTTTCTGTCTTTTTCTGTCTCTCTGTCTCTGTCTCTGTCTCTCCCCCCGCCCCCCAGCCCCTATCCTCTCTCTCAGGCAAAAGATTCAGCTTCTGTAATATACCCATTGTTGGCCTCTGGGGCCCGGCCATGTCATTGGATTCTCACTTAAATTACAGCTTTACCTTTAATGGTTCTGATGGTTGTATTATAAAAACAATCCTTCAGCTGTCTCTTCCAACCTGCCAGGTTTAATGTGTCAGTTAAATCAGGGCACAACCACCAGAGAGAGGGTTTGGGTACTGGTTCAAGAGTCAGTTTTATAGAAAGATTAGTTTTGACCTGCTCTCAGTTACAAGTCCCAAAACAAACATAGTCAAATCTTAACCCCATACCTTCTGATGTGTAGACTACATTCAAATAAAACTCAAAATAAAACAATATATATTGGAAGTTAAATATATTTACTTCTCAGGAATAAAAAGAATTTACCATGTTTCCACTATGTGGATAGGAACACTGAAATTCAAAGGGTTACATAACCTGTCTCTGAACATGTTAGTAAGAAGCAAAGCTGAAATTTGAACCCAGGTATGTCTAACCCAAAGCACATTGCCCACTGGAGACCATGAAGTTCCAGAATTATGGCAAGGCAGGAGGAAAAGAGAAACAAAACTTTTCATTCAACTCATCATGGTTTGCCTTTGGCACTGCAGGCATAACTCCTTGTGTGTGTAGATATGCATGTGAATGTTTTTCCACTGGGAGCAATAACATCACTGTTGTGATATACATTTTATTTTAAAAGGATTCTATTTCAGATTATAGTAATACTTTTATGTTCAGCACCTGTGTTTTTATTGCTGTTGATTTTGTTTTGCATATCAAGAGTAGTGTAAAAGCAGAGCTCTGATTCAGAACATTTTCTTTATGGATGGTATAACTAAACATTTGAACCCATGCTCACCTGATATAAACTGTCTCTAAGTACAAATGCTTTAACTATTTTTCTCTGTTGAAATATTCTTACAGTTGGGCAGAGAAAGAGTCAATGGAAATCAGTATCTGAATTACGCACTTCTTAAACCTCTTTTCATCGTTCACTAATCAGTTGCCATAGACAACGACTGGAGAAATGTCCCTTAAGAACAGCAGAGCAGAGGCAGTGTTGCAGGTAATTAGACAGTGGGTTGGAAATAAGATGTGCTCCTTACGAAGCAAGAATCGGAACTTGTGAGGGAAGTGAGACCATCAGTCTAGAGTCCAGAGGGATTGAGTAACCCAGTGGTGGTGAGTTGTGGCTGCTTCCTCAGCTTCTTTGGGCCAAGAGTAGGCTGACCAGACAAACTGTTTTAAATGGAATAGAAAACAACGGTACTGGCCCGTTTCAAACAGTACGTATGGTCAGCCTACTGACACCTTGAATTTAGCCCAGTGAGACTAGGCTGGCCATACATACCATTTGAAATGGGACTGAACAGTTGTTTTCTGTCCTGTTTAAAATGATACGTCTGGTCAGCCTAGCTAAGAGATTCACGGTCTCTGACCTGACCTCTGTTCACCTCTTATCTTTCATGCTACTCTCTCCCTTGTAGCCTATTTTCCTACTAAAGTAATCTGCTCACCATTCCTATAACGCAATTTTTTTTAATGGTAAGAACACAACATAAGATCTACTCTCCTAACAAAATTTTAAGTATAAAATATAGTATTGTTAAGTATAAACACAATGTTGTACAGCAGACATATAGAATTTACTCATCTTGTATAAGTGAAATTATACCCTTTGAGTAGCAACTCTCATTTTCTACTCCCCCCAGGCCCTGCCGATCACCATTCATTCCACTGTCTGCTTCTTTGAGTCTGACTGTTTTAGATACCTCACATAAGTGACCTACACAGTATTTGTCCTGCCACTGGCTTATTCCATTTAGCATAATGTCCCCAAGGACCATTCACATTGTTGTATATAACAGGATTTTCTTTTTATTTTTTAAGGCTGAATAAAATTCTATTTTATGTATATACCACATTCTCTTTATCCATTCATCAATCCCTCAATGGACGTTTAGGTAGTTTGTACATCTTGGCTATTGTGAATAATGCAGCAATGAACAAGGGAGTGGAAATATCTCTGAGAAATTGATTTTAACTACTTTGGATAAATAACTAGAAGTGAGATTGCTAGGTAATATGGTCACTCTATTTTAGTTGTATGGAAACCTCCAAACTGTTTTCCTTAATGGCTATGCCATTTTTCATTCCCATCAACTGCACAAGGATTCGTTCCTATTTCTCCACTTTTTCATCAAAACTTTATTTTACATTAGCTATTCTAATATGTGTGAGTTGATATTTAATTGTGGTTTTGATTTGCATTTTCCTGACAATTAGTAATGTTGAACATCCCTTCATACACTTGTTGGCCATTCGTAGGTTTTCTTTGGGAAAATACCTGTTAAGTTCTTTACCCATTTTTAATCAAGTTATTTGTTTTTCTTGCTACTGAGTTGTAGGACTTCATTATATATTATGAATATTAACCCCTGATCAGATGCATGGTTTACAAATATTTTCTCCCACTCTGTAGGTTGTCATTTAACTCTGTTGATTGTTTCCTTTGCTGAGTAGAAGTCTTTTTAGTTTGATGGAGTCGAGAGTTTTGCCTATTTCTGCTCTCATTATCTGTGATCTTGTTTTCTTGTCTAAGAAATCATTGCCAAGATAAATACCATGAAGATTTTACCCTATGTTTCTTCTAGTAGTTTACAGTTTCATATCTCACATTTGCCTTTAATAAATTTTTACTTGATTTTTGTATATGGTATAACGATCTGATTTCATTCTATTCATGTTTCCATCTTCATTCGATGCTTTGTGTTGATATCTGTGCATTAGAAAAAAAAGCCACCTCTCAGTCTTCATGGACTGGCCTCATCCAGGAGAAACCCTCACCACTCAACTTGATCAGTTTATGAAGGCCTCTCAAACCTTCTCTGCATATGCATCTTCTCTGGACTTACGTATGTAAATTCCCAATTAGAAGGATTTGCTTGTTTTATTTTTTCCTCCTTTTTTCAGAAGCTCATAATTTCTCCCTCCCTCTGGTGTCTGTCCACTGTCCCATGGGTCTTCAAGAGCAGCAGCATGCCGCAAGCTCTTTGTGTTCTCAGTTGCTTCCAGGCATCTAGAGTATGAGGGTCCATCCACACCCGAGACTGGAGAGACGAAGCCCATCTCTTGGACAGCCACCTACAAAGTCTGAACATTGGCATATTTCAGTCTATTCTTTCCCTACCCAGGGATAAGCCAGAATCTGGGAATCTTGCCAAACATGTTGCACTGAGCTAGGGAGAGGGGTTCTAGTGAGTGATTTTGTGCAAGTCCAAATCTTCACCTTTGTTTTCAGTGGTCCTCAATCATCTAGAGTAGCCCAGATCCAGTCAGCACTCTGAGACAAGTGACCTAGAAGTTAGTCCTTTGGGAAGCTTCCTGAAAAGTTGGAATGTTGGATATATGGTCCAACTCTTTCTCTCCCCAGGGAGAATATGAGAGCTCACATTTTTAACCCATTTGCTCTATGTGGAGACAGTAGGAGGGGCTATAGTGAATGCTTGTCCACAGTGCCTGTCATCTAGCATGTACCAGGTCCTGTCAGTACTCTGAGACAGTTAGGACAGCCAATCCCTTGGTCAGTCTTTAGAAAAGCTGGAATACTTGACATATGTAATAATTCTTTCCCTTTCCAGGTAGAAGATGAGGTCTGGGATGTTTAACCCTTTCACTCTGTGCTAAGCTGGGTGGAGGGGCTATGGCAAATGCTTACCTGCTATTCAAGTCACCATCTTTGCTCTCAGAGGTTCTCAACCTGGGATCCTTTCCTGGCAGCACTCAGATGCAGAAACCAGTCAGGCAGCCCCCACAAAAATCAGAACACTGGATGTCTGGTCCAGTCCCTTCATTTCCTTCCCAGGAAGAATCTGGGAGCCAGGTATTTCCTCTCAACCACATGATGCTGTGCTAGAGGGAAGGATTCTGGTTACAGAGTGCCTTGGCTTTTCCTACTTGCTCTGTTGGGGTTGATATCGTGCCCAACTGGGACGCAGGAATGTCTCAACTGGTTTTTGAATTTGTCCAAAAGAGATTTCTCCTTATAGTGTTGTTCAATGGGTGTGCCCATGGTGATAAGGAGGGTTCAAGAGCTCTTATTCCTCTCTCCTATTGACATCACAACCCTGGAACACAAGTCTTTCTCTCACTTCATTGCTTTTGTATATATTGTTTCCTCTGTAGGATAGGAAATTTTCTCCTCTTTTTCTATCAAATATCTAAATATTCTTCATCTACCACCTTATCCAGTCATATTTATATGTCCTTTTGCATTCTGGTAGCTTACCTTCAAAATGTACTTAGAACATTCTATTTTCCCATTAGACATTAGTTATCACCCTTATTTTTGTTTGGCTAGAACCTAGCACATGAACTGGAACAGCGTGGGGAAAATAGGTAAGAAACCGTTAGAAAACCTACCCTTTAGATACAACCTCTTTCTTTGTAAGAAACAGTAGCCTGGGAGAACACAAACTTGAATCCTAGTCATAGCAATACCACTAACTAGCTGTGTAAATTTGGATAAAGTCACTCTCAGGTTGTCACTCTCTGTCTCTAAAATGATGTTATTGGACTAAATCATGATTGGTCAACATTCTTGATTAGCAGCAACACTCCTTTTTTTTTTTTTTTTTTTCAATGAAATCAGACTGTAAAGCCCAAATAAAACACTGGGGCTATTCTGCATGAAAAAGGGAGATTGCCTTGAACACTGCCAAGTTAACCTCCCCTTTCCTATTGGCCCATTCCCATCTACTCTATTCTTGGAACAGAGTTTGAAAAGCATAGAACTAGGTGATCTATAAGAAACCAACCATTCCAAACAGTCTTAAGTTATTTACACAGTGAATTGAACTGACCTCCTTCTCACTGCTAGACCCCTTTCCCAGGCCCTGGGGTATATCTCTGTCCTTACTGGGTTTTATTTTTGTTACCCTAAAAGAGTAAGGAAGTTGAGTTATTCTGGAAGTCAATAAGCTTTGTTTTGGCATTCAGAATATTTGTTGGCTGGTTTATTGGGGTCTGTATTCGATCCTACTAATGAAGAAAACGAATGGTATGTGTATCTTGGCTTTGAAATTGGAATATCATTTTAGAATCCTGTGTGGGATCAAGGCATATAGTAGTGGCTGAATGCCAGGGGCAGAAAAAATTAAATGATCCTATATGTGTAGTTTTTAATTCCTGTGGTTTCTGAAAGGTGCAATATAAAATTATTGTTGACCTCAGTAGTCAATTAAATTTTGGCTGAGGGGGAACACCAGTTTATTCTTTGGTAATATGGGAGAATAATTAAAATACAGTAATATGAGGTTACTGTTTTAGACTTGCATCTTGTTGGTTGTTTGATTTATAGGAGAGATAAGATTATTTTACAATTGACTAGAGACAAACATAAGTAGCTGCACAATTCTGTTTCTTTTCAAACTACAGTTTCTGTGACTGTTAATTGTATGACAGAATAATTTATCAATCTATTTTTTAAAGACCAGGCTCTAGATGTCTGATTGCGTCTAGTCCTTACAGCCTCATGAGATTAATAGTATTATTCCCACATTATAAGTAAAGAAATTCTCACATGTGTTTAAGAACTTACTGAAGTTCACATAACTTGTAAGTGTGGCATATATAATAGAACTGTCAAAGATACATGGAATAAACTACATTTTTTTTTTTACCATTTTGTTCTGGGACAATGTAAAAATTGAAAATTTAATGTTAAGATAAGAGATTAAAACCTCAACTATCAACTTTGCTTTCAACCATAATGGAGTAACTGGCAGCCGATTTGCCCTCTTACAGCATACAATTAGAAAACTGGACAAACTGTTTGAATAACTGTTCTTTGACATTGAACAACAGGCAGCACAGGACTGTAATCATGAAAAAGGGGAACAAACAAGGTAAGTTCTACAGTTGTCCAGACTCTGTATCTGGAGGATTTTTTCTATATCACTACAGACATAAGGGGAACCAAAAGAGAGCCCTTGTCTCTCTGAAAGGAGATAGACATCCTTTCAGAATTTGGAAGGCTGAGGTACATGTCATTTCCAAGGTAAAGTAATAGAAAAAGGAGTTATGCAGAGAAAGAGTTTTCTAAATCTGCATTGATTCCCCTGAGTCTAGCTAAACATGAAATTGCACAAGCTTAATGTGAGAATACATGAGGCCAAAGAATAACCAACACAGAAAGAACAATTACTACAAGGCTTTAATTGGAACAATTTCCGCAGCTCACGCAGTGCTGGAAGACTTTCAAGATAAAACTATTCGGAGTGAAGAAACCTTGTTGGACATCCGGCGCACTCACTAGGGACCTTAGAAGGGTCATGCCTGGGTAGTAAATGTAAATTAGGCATAGAGTAAAGACCAATTTTGGTCACCTTTTTAAAATCTTAAAAATAAGACTCAAAAGAATTAAGCTGATCTGCAAGGGACTTAATGACCCGTCAAAACCAAATTCAACAATCCTTAAGGGATAGCAACAAAATCCATATGCTCAACAATGTTGTATTCACAAATTTAACATTTAATGAAAATTACAATACATGTGAAGAAACAGAGGAAAACTTGACCCATAACAAGGATAAAAAACAGTCAAGAGAAACAAACCAAGAAATGTAAGAACTGATAAAATTTGCAGATAGGGATTTTGAAATAGCTATTATAAATATGACTAAGGATCTAAAAGAAAATTTGAACATAAAGAAAGAAATAGACTATAAAAGAAAGAATGGCTAGGGTAAAAAATATAATATCTGAAAATATTTAAAAATTACTGAATGAGTTCAACAGAGTAGAAATGGCAAAAGAAAAGGACAATGAACTTAGAGACATTGCAATAGAGTGTATTTAAACTGAAAGACAAAAAAAGGCTGAAAAAATTATTAAAGCTGCAGTGGCATAAGGGTCAACATTAAACATGCTAATGTATAGTTAAATGAAATTTCAGGAAAAGAAAGGGGATGGTCAGAAAAATCATTTGAAAAAAATGGTCAAATTTTTAAATCGATTTTATCAAACCTCATATCTAAGAAGCTAAAAAACAAAAACAAGGCTGAATAATAGTCCTCCTCCCTCCAAAAAATCACACCAAGGTATATCATAATCAAATTGCTGAAAATCAATGAATAAGAAAAACCTTAAAGGCAACCAGAAAGAGAGGTGGGGGTGAGGTTGAGTATAGACACATTATATACATGAAGACAAATATAAGAATTTTTTCACAAAAAAGGAAAATGTAAGAGAAAATAGGACAAATAAAGACAAATAACAAGGTGATACACTTAAGCTCAATCATACAAATACTTACATTAACTATACAAGATCTAAAATCTCCAATAAAAAGTTACAGATTGTCAGACTAGCCAAAAAGGCAAGATTACCTTGCTGTATACAAGAATTTCACATTAAATATAAAGACACAAGTTAAAAGTTAAAAGAGAGTAAAAGACACACCATGCACGCATCAGAAGAAAACTAATGTGGTTTATCACTATAAACAAAGTAGACTTTAGAACAAGGGAATTACCAGAGATAAACAGGGTCATTCATAGTTATAAATGGATAACCAACTTACTAAGAAGATTTAATAGTCCTAATGTGTATGCACCTAATAATAAAGGTTTGAAATACATGAAGCAAAAATTGAGATTTAAAAAATTAACATATCCACAATTATAGTAGATTTCAACATCACTTCTATCAATAATTGATAGAGTAAGTAGACAGAAAATTAGTAAGGTTATAGATGTCTTGAATAACACCATCAACCAATTTCACCTAATTGACATTTATAGGACACTATAGCCAATGATGCAGAACAAACATTCTTTTCAATTGCTCATGAAACATTCACTATGATAAATGATATGTTGGGTCATAAAACAAGTCTAAATACATTTCAACAGACTGAAATTATACAGAGTACCTTCTCTGACCACAACATAATTAAATCAGAGGTCAGTATAAGAACAATGTCTGGAAAATTCTCAAATATTTGGAAATTTGCCTGAGGTAAATGCCTGTGAAAAAAAAACCTAAGAATATAGGGGATAGTTTGTTTTAATTTCATGTTTAATAGCTTAGTAACTCTCAACTAAGAATTATCTCTCCTCTCCATTGACACTCATGCAAGAGCTGATTTCCATATGTAGAGAACTCAAAAACTTCATTCATCCACATTATTGTACCAGAAAATACTAGTCTGCTAAGAATTGGAAAAGTAACTGAATATAATTTATTTTATTTGAGAAATAAGTTTAGATAGAGCAGGTTTTAATCTCTCATCTTGATGTCAAATCTTAATATTAAAAATATAGCAAAAAACCAGTGCAACTTGCTTTATTTTATTGAACATATCATAAAATTCTCACTACCCAATCCTGCATATTTTTAAAAAGGTACACTTTCACTTATACCTCCTCACTCATCATGTTAGATTTGGCCCAATGGTCCAGCCTGAGAAATTTTTGTATCTGATTTGATTGTTAAAATGACTACCATTTTCTATTTTGGGTCATCTCCACATTTGATAAGCATCTTTTAGACATCATTCATACTTTGATCCTGATTTCCTGTCATTAAAACATTTTAAAAAATACTATCCTCTTGCTTCGGTGTAAGCTTCTCCCTACAAGTCTCAGTCCATTGTGTGAATAGCTATGACATCAGAGGCCTTTTATGTAGAGCAGGGGTGTCCAAATTCAGCTTCCCTGGGCCATATTGGAAGAAGAAAAATTGTCTTGGGACACACATAAAATACACTAACACTAACAAAAGTTGATGTGTTCAAAAAAAAAAGAGTTGCAAAAGAAATTTCATAACATTTTAAGAAAGTTTATGAATTTGTATTGGACCACATTCAAAGCTGTCTTGGGCCACATGCAGCCCATGGGCCATGGGTTGGACAAGCTTGATCTACAGTAAATAATTCAAACATTTTAGAATCACCAGGGTGTGTATTCTCATGTTTTCAATAAGATGATCTTGAATATATGCAAATGCCAAGCTAAAATTCAGATATATCAGTCCATGGCATTTCCTTCATTTAATAATGTTATTGTAAGTAGAAAAAAATGATATATTAATAACTGACCTTTTAGATACTCTTTAAGGCAGGGCAGGGGATTTGTGGGGCTAAATTAAGAAGATGGTTGCAATATGTCATGCTGTGTCCTTGGTGAACTGGCCAACACTACATTTGAAAGTCATTAAGAACACTGCTCAAGTCCAGCACTTGATGTTGATCACATCAACATGCAGTCTACTACTGTCTACAAAAATGTTCTCCCTGCTGCCTCTGTCCACTGATAAATGTGTCTCATTGAAGATACTAAATTTTGCATCAAAGGCTCTGTCTTCCATTATTGCCATGACCACTGGTATTATTTCCTCTCACTGTAGTTGCTGTTCACACTATAATTTAGAGCTATTCGTTTATCTATTTGTCTGTCTACTTTTGTCTTATTCACTAGTTCATTGGACTTCTAAAAAAGCTGGGGTTCAATCATTAATTGATGGAGATTAGATGAATAAAAATTCTGATTGAGAAATGTGAAATTTATCACCCTTCTCCAATACTGTTTGAACCCTACTTGTGGTCCCTGATTTTCTCTTCCTATAGAATGTGTTCTTTTTAAGTTTATTGAGTCCTCAAACAATACACTCTAGTGGTCACCCTCCTTACCACTTGTAGACATTCTGGAATTTTTATGATGATCCCACTTAGGTTCAAGCTGCAACAACTGCTACAACAACTGTTCATGCCCACTGAGGACCAATGAAGCAGCCCAGCAGGCTCAATGGGCCATTCAAAGATGAATGACACATAGCGTCGGACCTCAAAGAGCTTTCAAGTTACTTTATCTAAATTCCCTAAATTAGCAAGATTATGCTCATACAGTAAGGCCACTAATATGTTTGTGAAGCATTAATTCTTCCTGTGGCTTTTCTAGGCACAGCAAAAGAACAAAGGAAAATAAAAAGAACAGGTTAAGTCTGCATCTTCTTTTCTTTTTGTAGGTGTCAATTCAGCCCTCCAAAATCGTACCTTTCTAGGAAGTCAATAACTTGAAGGACATGGATAGACTGTCAGGTATTTTTCTTCTCAGGACGGAGAAAGTGAGGAATGGATGGTGGGTGACAGATCCACATTTTTGTATATGCCACTGGTTCTAAGATTATTATTCATCGAAGAGGACAAACTTTGAAAAAACAGTAACTTTCTAAAATTTCCAGAAAAGAATATTGTCCATTAGAGAGATGTTAACAATTATACTCAATAATGATGTATATTTGAGATATACACTAATAGCAGTTAAATCTCTTATCCACTGGAATTTGAGTCCTACTTTGCAAATGTCTAGGGGCTTGACTTATGGATCCATGGCTCCTAAAGGAGCTTACTCACCACTACCCACCGACCTTTTCTTCTTCCAATCTAGAATATATTCCAGAAATATAATCCAGAAAGATCCCCCTGCTAATCTTAAAAGTGAGACTTTCAGAGACACTGTACTTTGACAACACCTAAATTTTAGAAAGATAAACATAAAGCCAAGAGAATAATGGGTTCCTTTTATTTTCTTTTGCAAAGAATAAATTGTTTTAAAGTTATTGAAATGCTTTTTTTTCTTTCAAGCTACTCTGTACTGTATTTATACCATGAGTCATTGTTTATATAATTTAATTAACATTGGCCAGTGCCTGCAAACTAAAACACTGTCTTAAAGCATTTACTTGAAAAGTCTCCTTGTCCCTGAGCTGTCATTTCTTAGTATGATGGATAATGGATAAAAATAATTACCCTGAACAAGGCTAGACAGTTTAAATGATTAGAGTTTCAAAGAATTAGCAGCCTTAGCTAAATATCTTATTTTTCAAGATACATTATTAAAGGAATTAGAGACCATGATGAATCTGAAAACCCCCTTAAAACAGTGCTATTGTCTGTGACAGGTAAGTTGAGACCAAGTATATATATGCAGAGTCTATTTAAATCAGTCTGCCATTCAATACCTCATAAATCCCTCCTCCAAAGTGACTTGAGATAGCTTTGAATGTCAAGCATATACGTAAATGGAAATACTGAAGCTTGGTCTGTATATTCCAAGGCCTTGATTAATTCCTCACAGGCAGAACTTTATGTCTCTTCTGTTGGTCTAAGCGTGCAAGGTTCTTCCATTTGTTTTGCTCTTTAGAAATAAGTTTCAGTATTATCTCATAACCAGAATTGCATTCTTAAAGGCAGTCCCATTCTCCAGGCTCTCACGGAACCACCTTCTGTGCTGGCACTTGGAAGGATTTACTACCATTACTTTATTAGAGCATGTTTATTGTTCCATAAAAATTTTTACTTTTATGTCCAATATTGTAAATGGTGAGAAGATGATGGAAAACTTTGAAACCAAACATCTAAAACAGTGAGCAAAGCAATTTAATAAAAGCTGTAATTTTTTCAGAACTATTTCTTTCTCAGAGACACAGTGAGCAGAGCTTCCAGAGGACATTTGTACTGATGTGTCCTTTTTTAAAAAATATAGTTGGCATTCAATATTATATTAATTTCAGGTGTGCTGTAGAGTCATTTGACATTTATATACCTTGGGATGTGATCACCACACTAAGTCTAGTAACTATCTGCCACTGTGCAAAGTCATCACAATATTATTATGTCCCCTTCCTACTTTGTCACCTACGCCCCCACACCCTTCCCCTCTGCAACCATCAGTTTGATCTCTGTGTGTATGAGTTTGTTTTATTTTGTTTGTTCATTTGTTTTGGTTTTTTTAGATTCCACCTATAAGTAAAATCATACCATATTCTTAATCCCTTCCTAGATTAAGAGAAGAGACTACATTTCCTGCCTATGGTCAAGAATAGGCCCTCTCTTCTCTTCTGCTGACATTCAGTTTTAATCCCACACTGTTCAAAACCACTTTGCAAATATTTAAGAAGAAATTGAGGCCATTTTAAGAAAGTTGCTACTACTCAGTTGCACATGTGGATGGGGCCTGTGATAATGATGCAAATTGCTACTTGTGTGACTCAGTTCATGCTTCATCTGTAAAGGAGAGAGATCATATATATTTAAGACTGGTGATTGAGAAGTTAATGAAATTACATTAGCACAGTATTTAACCTATTGCAAAGAACTACGAAGAACACATAAAAAAGAACCTGCCAGTGAGTCATATTTGTCTGTCTGCTTTCCTTCTTTCTTATCTTTTTTCTTTTCCTCTCCTCCTCTCCTCTCCTCTCCTCTCTTCCTTGTTAACCAAATAGTTACTGAATATGCTGTAATAGAAAAAGGGCTGGATTTAGAGTCACTCAGACCTAGGTTTGATTCTCAGCTCCACCTCTATAAGTTGAATATCAGCTTTTTTGGACAATTCACTTACCTCTGGGTACTTCAGTTTCCTCATCTGTAAATGAGGATTTAATGAGTTATTGAGAAAATAAAGTGAGCACATATGCATATAAAGTCTTAGCATAATATTTGGCCCATGATTCAGTAAATGAATATATTGATTATCTCTGCTCCCTATAGATGTTATAGGTGAGCTGTGGTTCTCTTCAGAATAAAGCTTCTCTTTGACTCTTCTTCCAACACTTCCAAGTAGCAGCACCACACTCTCCCTGACACATAGTATCCTGGATTATTGGGCTGCCTCTAGAAATATGGTCTCTGAAAATTAGAAGAGAATGGCTTCCTTAAGAGGATGTTGTTGATTAATATTCTTTTGGGGATTTCCCTCAAGTTTAATCCCCATTTTCTACTAATTTGGAGCTGGCTGTAAAAATTAAGAAATTTCAAAACACCAGAAAGATACTATACTCACATCTCCACTTCTCTATGAACCTCTCTAATATCCTAATCCTCACTTATGTTTTTCCCCCTTTATCTCAACACATGAGGCATATGTTTCATATGAGGGGGGAAAGGCAAGTAATGTGCCCCAATGAGAGAACACAATAGGATGTATATTTAAGGATACATAGTCTTCCTCAGTCAGAAATTCAGGAGCTGATTCTGAAACCTAAAGATCTACAAGATGGCAAATTCGGAGGCAAAAATTTAAGCCCAAATTATTCCCAACTAGAAACAGTTTAATGTGTTAGAAAGAGCATGAATTTTATCAAGCAGACTGCTGCACTTTCTGGCCATGTGGTCTTGAAGTAATCTTGCTCAGAGTCCCTTGAACCTTTGCTTGCAATAACACAGTGGTGAGGATTGAATCAAATGATGGATATAAAGTGTTTGATGTGTGGATGGTAGATAACACTTAGAAACCATGAATACTTTTTATTTGAGGTAGTTGTTTCTCCCCTACCCTTTTATCTGTTATTAGGCCCAACATGTTGACCAGAAAAACAGAATTTAACTCTATCTTATAAGGCACCATAAGTAGCCATCGGTCAATTTCATCCAACATGGAGTTCAATGTAAAAAAAAGTAATTTTCATCAATATGTCCTTAGTAGGTAAATGGATAAATAAACTGTGGTACATCCAGACAATGGAATATTATTTAGCATTAAAAAGAAATGAGCTATCAAACCATGAAAAGACATGGAAGAATCTTAACTGCATATCACTAAGTGAAAGAAACCAATCTGAAAAGGCTACATCCTGTCTGATTCTAACTATATAACATTCTGGAGAAGGCAACACTATAAAGACAATAAAAAGATCACCAGTTGTCAGAAGTTGCAGGGGTGGGGAAGGGATGAATAGGTGAAACACAGAGGACCTTTAGGGCAGTAAAAATATTCTGCATGGTGTTATAATGGGGAGTATATGTCACTATACATTTAACCAAATCCACAGAATGTACAATACCAAGAGTAAATTCTAATGTAAACCATGGATTTTTGGTTATTTTGCTGTGTTAATCTACATTCATCAATTGTAATGAATATATGTACCACTCTGATGGGGGATATTGATAATGGGGGAGGCCATGCATATGTGAGGGCAGGGGGTATATGGGAATCTATGCACCTTAATTTTATAGTGAATCTTAAACTGTTCTAAAATAATAAAGTCTTAATAAAAAGAAAAATTCACACTCTGATCTTGGTCCAGTCCCAACTGTCCTGACTTTCTGCAACTAACTTTCTTTATCTATCAAGTGAGAGAAATAAATGTACCTAATGACTCTAATAACCGTACAGAGCATTTTATAGGATTTGTAACACATATTACAATTATAATGGATGGATTGCTTACTTATTTGATGAATATCTATTTCTCACATCAGATTCTAAATCTCCATGAGAGACCACCTTGTATACCTCAACATCCCCTAGGATCTAATATATAGTACCCGGTGCCCAGAAAATATTCAATAACCTCTGTGAAATGAATCAACAACTATGATATAGGAGTGACAAGAAATTGTTTTTTCACTCAATTCTCTCAATGTTTACACAATAAATATTTTTAAATGCTTTATACGTACAGAGTCACATGCTTTGTGGTTGCAAAACAGTATGCTCCTAGATTACCTTATTTAATCTTCACAAATCACTGTGTGGAGACTTTGCCCTTAGACCCATTTTACAGATAAGGAAAGTAGGACTTTTCTTGGAATTGGGGCTGTAATATTGTTATTGTTATAAGGTAAGAGCTCATTCTTATAATTTTGGGAAAGGAGCAGAAATTGGAGTAAGAACCGATTAATTTAAAACTAGTCTGGACTTGAGAAAACTTCACCTTACATTTTAAGATGCTTATTTTATTTTCAGCCATCAGAATATCCTAAAATATGGGTATGGAATCTTACAAATTAAGGTTTGTCAAAATGAGGCCCCTATATTCTTTAGAAACAAACCAACTATAAAATTATGTAACTTCAACTGTTTTCAAAGACATCAGGTATTTCTATATGGTCACACAAATGCCAGTGAAAAAGTGAATCAATAAATAATTTAAATTTAAAGATATTTTCATATAGTGCTTACTATTGCAGACACTATTCTAAACTCTTTACATATATTAAATTCACTTAATCCTTATAAAAAATGTCCTGAGGCAATTACTGTTACTGTCATTAGCTTTCAGATGAGAAAGCATGGGACCAAAATAGGTAGATGACTTTCCCAAGGACATAAAAATAATTAGATATTAAGCAATTTGCCTCTGAACTCAGACAGCAAATAATAGAGAAGTGGGATTTGGACCCACAGAGCCCATGCACTTACCCACTATACTACAGTACTTCTCAGAAACCTACATACGATTCCAAAGAAAATACCAAAAGCTGTCGAGCCTCCTTGGGTTGGAGTGGGTTGAGTTAGTAAAAGGATGCCTAAAAGTTAGAGTATGGTAGAATTGATACACATATGTATTTTATGAAATTTTTGATGTTTTTCTGGGGGTTGTTTATATGTGTGTGTGTGTGTGTGTGTGTGTGTGCGCGCACGCGCGCGTAGGTTAACACAATGATGTGCTACATTTGGCGCATGCCCAATATTTTTTGCTGATATTATGATTGAAGTATACATTGTAAAACATAATCTGCACAATATTAAGAAATTCAAAATAGAGCATAAATCAAAGCAATTGCTAATTATTCAGCTGGCCAAATACCCTCTTTTCTCAGCATAATAAATGACACTCCAGATAAGAGTTTCAACAAGAGTTGCCTTGGAATTTATCCTCAACATCTTTAGTTCAGTCCAGTTTCATCTCAGTAAAGTAAATACATTAATACCTTCATCTAAAATCCAACTAAAATTTCTTGGAATTGAGGCTGTAATATTGTTATTGTTATAAGGTTAAGATCTCATACTTTGTGAGAGGGGCAGGAATTGGAGTAAGAACCAATACATTTAAAACTAGTCTGTACTTAAGAAAACTTTCACCTTACATTTTAAAATGCTTATTTTACCCTCAGCAATCATAATACCTTAAATATGGGTATGGTGTCTTACAAGTTAAGGTTTGTCAAACTGAGGCCTCCCTATAACCTTTAAAAACCAACTGGCTAAAAAATTATGAAACTTAAATTGTTTTCTGGTTTGTTTTTTTTTTTTTTTTTTTTGCTTTTTGGTATGTGGGTAGCTCCCTGGCTGGGAATCGAACCCAGGCCGCAGCACCGACAGCGCCAGCGCCGAAGCCTTAAGCCACTACACCATCAGGGAACTCCCACTTAAATTGTTTTCAATTCTAAGCAGTTGTAAAAGGAGATTATGCCAAGGAAAACCTCAGAAGTGAGGGTGAAGGCACAAAATAGTGGGCTATAATGAGCCTAAGTTTCTTATAGCTACCTCAGGTTCAGCTAAATATGTCTAAACAACACTGGCAATAATAGCCCATCTGGCTGAGATTCAATGAGAATCAACTCTTCCCTTGTTAAGGTAACTTTAAGATCAACTAAACAACCTCTGGGCTATGTTAACAAATCCTGAGTTTTTAAAATTTCTTCTATACGTATGTTTTCATTTTTTCCAACCCTATGGATTTTTCCATTGTACAACCCATTAACACATCATGTATTCATTCATTCATTTCACAAATATTTTCTGAGTATCTACCATGGATAAGACAATATGAAAACACATTTACTACATCAGTGCCTGGTGTATAACAGCTACTCAGTAAAAAATAGTTTAAATAATTCAGTGTTTTCATCTGTCATTATACTCACATTTATCATACTTATAGTGTGTCAAATTTTCTTTATTCATTTAATAAATCTTTATTGATTGTTGCTGAGCTATTATGCCATGCCAAGAATTGGGAACACAATGACAAACAAAGACACATAGTCCTTACCTTCTGTGGCTTATGATCTAAGACACCCGCCAACACATACAAAATGTTTATTGGGACATGCTATGGAGGACAGATTTTTATCAGTTGGAGTAGAGGGTGAGAGAATTTTAAATAATCAGGAATTCCTAAGAAGTGGCATTTGACCTGAGATCTAAAGAATGCATACAAGCTATTAGGTGTCTTAGATGGGACTCCCCCAAGGCAGGCCCTGAGACACCTTGCACTAGAGATTTATCGCCAAGAGTTGGGTGAAAGCTTGGACAGTATACAGGGCCCAGCAACAGTATGATCTCAGGCACAGCTACATAGAGAGTAACTTCGGCCAGATCCTGTAAGGGGCTCTGGAATGTAATCTTTGCTTTGGAGTTGTCTGGATCTCTGACAAGGTTGCAGGTCTTTCAAATTCCCATTTGAGAAGCCATTGGTTAAATGCCCCTGTGGGAGAGAGCTTAAACTCACAGGCGCTTCCTGCCAGCAAAGTGACCACAGTAACCAGAGAACAATCCTCCACAAAGGAGCTGAAGGTGCTGTGTGGCATGAACGCACACGGAGGAGAAGGCACGAAGGATTGACAGAAGCGGCTCCTAGGAGATAGGGGAAAGCACTCGCATTATCCCACACACTAGATGAGAG